>JASANA010005156.1:0-37606 GCA_030248095.1 Ptycholaimellus sp. GST1_10
TATTTTGCGAAAATCGTGAAGGTCTTTTTTGAATTAAATGGGTAAAATGGTGTGTCCATTCTGCACCTGAATTCTGGTAACATAAAAGAATAGGTGCTGGGTTTTTGGTCGGGCCCAGGGGTGTTTGCACCAGCAATTGTGGTAACATAGGAGTGAAGGGGGAATATAGGTGTTTTCCTTCACATTCTGCACCTGAATTCTGGTAACTCGGGACCCACCTATGTAGTTGGAAAGAGCAACATCGAATTGACTATAGTTTATTTTTTGAGTTTTTCGTAAAACGTTTGATTTTAGGGTGAAAAATGCAAAAAACCATTTGTCCGAACTCCTCCTCCTTCTTCTTCTTCTCCTCCGCATCTATTCTTGAAATGGAAGTAGGTATTCATTTTCCCGCCCACCCCCTCCTTCCCCGGGTGCCTGGGCCTCATAATTTTTTTTTTCATATGTCTTCAGTTAAACAAGGGTTCATGTGCACCAGCGGTGTAGTGGTCTAAGCGATTGGGCAGTTGCGATGAAACTGGGGGGTTCAAATCCTACTCAGACAATCATTTTTATTTTGGAAATTTTAAGTTGAGAAAACAACTGGTACCATCGGCAGGACAAAATTAAAGCTTTTTTGCCCAAAAATCGATTGCCCTAAATATAAATCATGAAAATTTCACAAAAATTTGCATTGTATTTCTGATTTTCGAGCCTTTTCTTTTCGTTATATTTTTAAAGAAGTTTATTTTTTATCAATTATTAATTTTTTTGTCCAATAATATCTTAATATATAACTACATATAACCAACAATATAAAATTTTTATTTATACATTTTATACTATATTAAAAGTGGAAGAAATATCTGGTACCATCGGCAGGCCAAATGTGAATCTCTTTTCTCCCAAAAAGTCGATTAATCCGAGTTTAAAGTCAAGGAAATACATCTAGTACTAGTGGAATCTGCTGAGCCACCTGCATTTTGGTTTAGCGCGCAATGGAAAGAGCCACTGGACTGCGCGCTAAAACAAAATGCAATTGTCTTAGAAGCAGATTCCACTAGTATTAGATGTATTTCCTTGACTTTAAACTCGGATTAATCGACTTTTTGGGAGAAAAGAGATTCACATTTGGCCTGCCGATGGTACCAGATATTTAGTCAGTATACTGATTGTGATACCAGTGGAATCATAAAAGACCAATTTGTAAAAAAAAATACCCCCACCATGAAATATAAAGTACCATCCATTTGGAAAGGCTTGAATTATGTGCTCTAAATAAAGGCAACAGCCGTTTTTGGTGGAATGTATAAAGCACAAAATAAATGCGTTTTTCGAAGAAATAAATAAATATAAATGTTATGTTTTCACGTGAGAAAGTCGTAATACGGTATGTCTAAAATGATCATTGACTTGCTTGCTTATTGACCATTTATTTCTATGTGCTTGTCAATGAATGTCGAATTGCGGTAAGCAAAAGTAAACAAAAGTAAAAGTTTTGTGATTAAGGTAGGAATTTTTATGCTAAGGAACAGGCGGATAGGATCGTTCCTGGCATTGCAGTGTATGTAATTGATGCACTCCAGGCATAAATGGGAAAAGCGTATAAAAGGCTAGGCCCCAGCGCTTAATCACAGTTCTCGGCTTAGAACAAGGAAAGATGCTAGGATATGTTCTATTTTTCAGCACCATGCTGCTGCTGCAAGTACCACTTGGAAAATCGGACAAATGTAAGAAGCCTTCAAACATCTAGAACGTTGGCTAACGTATATGAAAAGAATGGCCAGCTTCGGGTTGTGAGGTCCGCTGGAGGCCTGGGTGAAGTTTGGCGTGGGCTACTCCCTTGGTCTTTACTACTTCTACGACGGGAAGTGCGAGTGGGAGAAGGACGACCTTGGTTGGGGCGATATTCAAATCAATGTGGACAACAATTCGCTCGTCGTCGCTTACGTTAGCCGCATTTTCTTCATATTCTTCCTTCTTACTTTATGGCCCCTCAAAATGGGAACCCAGAAACATTGGAACCCATTCAAAGATCCATTCCCAGCAGAACAATTTACATTCCAAAAGCAGGCAGGAAGCATGGAGATTTGTATGCTAAGCGCAAACATGTGCAGCCAAGAGGAAACGATTGGCGCACCAACATTCCCTACGTGGTGACCTGTGATGCGGACCGGGAGCCCAAGTTCCTCATCGCCTGCTGGAACCAGATCCACAATGCCAAGTTTTCTTCCTTCCGTTGAAAAAGGTGTCTAGCCAGAGCCTGGTCTGCAGATGCAGCCACAATGCAGTGAAGGAGTATGCGGACAACTTCGACGAGACCTGGATCTATCTGCGGGAAAGGGGCTGCGACCTTGGCGGACTCTACAACGTCGGCTTTCGAAGCCGTCTATGATTCCCTCTCTCTCGCTGCTTTTGCTTCCCACACCTTCCCTCCAAGCAGTCGGTTCAAAGCAGGAACTGACATTGCTTTCGACTAAACTGGTCATGAAAAGCCAGAGCACATGAGCAAAACACATCATATGACCACTTGCGCAGCAGCCTGGAGAGAGCAGTGTTAGACAAAAATTAGATGGACATAGAGCAATACTTGTGTAGGCACGGCCATTTGTGAAATGCAGCTTATTGTTTGATCAATGTATGAGTAGTTACTGGAGCGACTGGCAGCGACCCCTGGAGCAGAAGGCACGTGGACAGCTCCGATCTCTGTTGCAATCGCGAGAGGAGCGACAGAAAAATATCCGTTGACAGGGCTGCAATCAGTGGCAGCTTCCTTTTGCTTTCTATTATTAACGGACATGACAATGAGGTATAAGAGGGATTTTAAAAAAATACTGCAACAACCAGCTTTTAAGACAATTAAAAAGATTAAAATGGCCAATTCCACAGCACCACTCAAAAATTCCAGTTTTGGGGGGTCAGCATTTTCAAGTGTGCCTCCTTAGAGAACCATATCTGAACAACAACACCTACCGAGCAACGGCGGCTGATACACTTGGAGCAGAGACCATCGCGTGAGCAATCCGCATCCCTTAGGCAGGCATCACCGCATCCACCGACCGCCACTTTCTAAACATTTTCTTGCAATATTACTTGTCTTGAAATGGCCTGTACCTGTCTGCAGCCATCGCGAAGGACCTACGCCTAATACGCATCCATGCTCCAGCACATACATGTCGAAGGGGGGGGGGCGGGGGGGGGGGGGGGTGGGGGGGGGGCGCACGGACTTACCACGTGGGGGGTGAAAATTTTGCATTTCGGGGGGGCGGGGGAGGGGGGGGGGGGGCGCCGGACGTACCACGTCAGCTGAAAATTTAGGGCTTGGAGGGGGGGAGGGGGGGGGCGGGGGGGGGGGGGGGGGGGGGCGCGCCGGACGTACCACGTCTGACAAGGGAAAAATTGTCCTGAAGGACCCTGAAACACAAAAAATTTTCTGCCAAAAATTGTCCATTTTTGGCAATTTTATTGCTTCCATGTGTTCTTTTTGTGTCATAAAACTTAATAGCATGTTGTAGTGTACAATTTATTATCATTTATTTGGTAACACACCTAATATATTGCCCTTTTACCTTGACGGACATACGTCCCTACCCCCTGCGGACCCCCGCCCCTCCCAGCCCCCCCAAAGCGCCCCCCCGCACCCCCCGCCCCCCCCCCCCCATTTGACCCCCAAACAAGTATGCTCCAGCATCAGAGAAATCGAAACCCCCAGCAATTGTAATCCCCAAAAACTTTCAAAAGCCAAGAAATACCGAGCAGCGGCCTTGAGTGCAGACTGGACAGGCCTTGTTCCGGCATTGGAAATCGGCAATGCATCTGTCGCTGCAGCCGGTGCTTATCGGCTCCTCCCATGGTCGACACAATCGGCATAAGCAGATGACTAAATTGGATAGCTCCCACCTGACAGCGACCAAGAATGCAGCTCTTCTTGGGGCAGCATTCGCAACGCCGGCACTCTGCATCGGAGTTGCAGCGATCCTGGGCGCATTGACTGGCCGAACCCTGCAAGGCTAATTCTTTTCATTCACTTCCTCAATTAACAGAAGGGTAAACGATGGCAAGAGAGCAGAATAGAAAGAAGGCCAGCATCTTTTCGAGTTTTGTAAACGAATGGAATAACTACCAGCTCGCTTAAATACACTGCCAAGTCCTTACTTTTGTGTCGGAAGAGGGTGTGCCTTGAAAGTCGCCGAATCGTTTCCGCTTTAGACGCTAATCTTAAAGAATTCGGCGAAATCAGCAATTTCAGCAAATAGCAACCGCTTGAGCAGAGACCCAAGAAATTGTGCAATATTTCACTTATGCGTCTTTTCAGTATTTCGAAGTCAGCGTCAAATCAAAGGCTAATGTTTGGCTAAAAGCCAGAGCCATTTACCAAGTGCCATTTACTCTCATGTTTTATTTTTGGATGAGCAGGATGAGCGGAGCTTTGAAAACGGCAGTTAATTTTGTTTGCCTAAATTTGTAAACAGCATTGAACGCAAAAATTATTACAAGCCAACAAGCAGAATGGCTGCTTCTAGATTTATTTTTGACCGTCAAGCTGACCTGAAGGGCCCCCTTCGCGGTTCATACACATGGCTAACTTTTTGTCTGTTATATATACATGTCCTTATCTGCAATTGCTGGGAACGGCCGAATTCTCAACCGATTTCACCATACTTCGTTTTCCCGGAAAGGTATTATGCCGCATTACAATTCCGGCTGGGTGGAGCTGGTCCCGGTCAAGTCGAAACATTAATGTTTTGAGTAGAAAACTTTTTCCGAAAGTACATTTTGCTCTGTATCCGGTGAACTGTTGAGATTTGAACAGAAGACATGAGTTTTTTGTTTACAATTCATATACAAAGATTTCAAATCTGTGTTACTTTTTAAAAATTGGTTGGGAATTCACAGACTTATTTTTTTGAGTGACAAACTTTCAGCAAGCAACATCCATCAGGTTGTGGCGCTAGCAGCTGAATTGTTGAGGATCGAACAGAAGATGAGCGTTATTTTGTTCACAATTCATATATATCGGTCCTAAATCTGTGATTACGTTTGAAATTGGTTGAAAACCCCATTTGAGTGCCCTTTTGAACTTTCATGCATGTAAATATTACTTTTACTTTCAGTCAGTTTGCTTCGCGGTCACTTATTGCTCTTTGTGCTATTATATTTGTCTAAATTTATTATTTCCATTAATTGATAAATAACCAAAATCGCTTCTAAAACGTTTACATACTCCAAACATTTTGTGTTTTTGGGCAGTCACAATTGATTACATCCAGAAGCTGCAATGCTATTGCTTCTCAGTGCAATGCTGATGACGATGAAAGGTTATCTTCAAAAACAAATTAAAAACGAGAAAGAAAGTTTAAAACATTTTCTTAGCTGACCTCAATATTGCAATCCAATTATTGTCACAAGCTGATCTCCAATCTAGCGATTGGTCGCCAATAACAAAAGAGCAAGCCAAGATCTGGGTGGCTAAAAGTGTTTTTCGTATCAACGACCTGTTGAACAATGCCTACTACAAAGTTGATACTTTCAATGTCATTTATAATCTAACTGGCTCTATTTAGCCCTCCACTTTGGTGAAAGCGCGTCAGGAACTGGTGGTAGGTATGAATCACGAAGTTACTTTTATTGCTGGCAAGACCAACTGCTCCAGGCCAAGCAATCCACAAGAGGCAAAGGTTTATATTAAAACCCTGACAGGTTTAGAATTGCCAAAAAAGTGAAAATAAATGATTATGTTTAGGAATTTAACAGTGATAAATGTGCTTTCGTCGAAGGAGAGGAAGAACTATGGGCAACATGTAAAGTAACGTTTTTCACCCAGAACTGGACTAACACTGAAGATGTTTTGAGTTTTATTTTGTTTGCCTTAACAACTGCTCATAATTTGCTCAGATCACGGGGTCTAACTGCCGACGTCGACACTCTTCAACCTGATCATAATTGGAATGATCATCGGTGACTAAATGATCATTTAAAAGTTGAATTGTGTAGCATCTATACAAAATATTGAAGTGTAGGAAAGTAATGAAAGTAATGAAAATGCATTCTGAATTATCTTTCAATTTTTCACCAATGTTGCCGGCAGTTTTGGCGTAGTTCTGCTTATGAAGAGCTTATGTTGTTTTTCGCGAAAAATATCAAGTTCATTAATTGTTTTTTTGAGATTCTCACTTTTGTGATTGTCAACGTGTTCTTTTGGCTTGCGCAGTTATTTTTGCGCAGTTCATGTAGGCTGCTATTTTCTACGCAAAATTTTGACTTGCTCCTGCTTTCTGTGAATGTAGATCTAGCTGAGTCTATAGCAGTTATTCCTTGTCTTGTCTAGTTATATCGCAGTTATTCGTGGTCGTTGTCTTCCTCCCACAGAGGGCCAATCGACTCTAACCAAAACTCAATGGCTGATATCGACTACGAGAATGATCTTCACGAGTTTGTGCCAGGCATAGACGACATCGACGCGTTCTGCCAGAACTTTCCGCCCGTTTTATGAGTTTCTTTGGTGTTTGGGTTTCGTATGGAACATATTCAGATCGCTGGGGAAAGAAATGTTCAAGCGCCCGATAGCCAACTGGAGTTCCACCTCGCCTCTGAAGAGGTATTCGACAAAGTTAGTCACAACTTGGTTCCGCATGTCAAAACACATCAAATATTGTCAAAGCGTTTATTCCTTTACGAAATTTCTTACCATTTTGCCCGAAATTTGCGAAAACTAAATGCCAAATTTAGGTCCAGCCGATGGAATCGATGCCCGAAAACGGGGGAAATCTCGTCTGCCAGGCTGGCACAAATGTTCAGGTTGGCTTTTCTGTCCTGCAAAGCCCTGCCACGCTTAGGCTCCTGTTCTATATTTGGCCTCATTTTTCAACAAACCCTATTGATTCCACAACGTTCATATCCGCAATAATTGTCACATTTTCCGCAAAAAAATATCACTTTTATTGTCACAAAATTATTGTCACAAAATTATTGTCACAAAATTATTGTCACTTTGTGCCCATCTGCAGACCCCCCGTCTGTCGGAAGCTGGCAGCCCTGTTGGCTGGCCCGAAATCCCCCACATCGGCCTTCAGCTGGAGGTCAATCTAATTTACTCATGTCCCTGTCCAGGCCATCCAAAACTTCAGGTGAGCGAGGTTCAGCGGAGCCAAGCAGCCCTTCTGGAGCCGGGCAAGTGGGCCATGCTGGACGTCGTCAGCTGCTTCTACAAGCCGCACGCAGGGGACAGACCGCATACGGACGCTTACCTCACACACGCTGGTTTTGAAAACAAAGTATATGCCCTGCTCATTTCTCAACTCTTCTAGAAGGACAACTCCAAAATAATTAAACTAAGAGGCAGTAGGGTGGTCTGCAGAAGGAGCAGATCAAAGACGAAGAGCGGGCGGATATCGCGGCAGAGTTGGGCAAAGCTGGGAACCCTGGTCCGGAGCTGCGCAAGAAGATCAAGGCAGAGGCGCGGAAGAAAGCGCTGAAGAAGACGAAAAAGATCTACGACCAGGACTCACGCCAACGAACGGTTAGGCTTTTGCTGCATGCAATCTGCAATCAACTAAACCGGTGGTTAATGGATTTGCAATTGGATTAATGCATTTGTTAATGGATTAATGGGTTAATGGATTTGTGTTTAGAGATTTCCTTTAGGTACAAGTTTATTCTTTTGGTAATTTTTGCGCGGCCGAAGGCCGCCTGCCGCGGAGGGCAGGGCAGTCAGAGCTCCGGAGGCCGTAGGGCATGGGTGCGGAGGCCCCGGAGCGTAGCCTAGCATGCGAAGCATGCTAGGCGAAGCGTAGGGGCCCAAGCCAGCTTAAGCAGTTACCCCATTTTTGTGTCCGTCTTTCCGCATATATATATATATATATATATATATATATCTTATATAATATGGGTGATGATATGCTCAGTGCTGAATGGTTTCGAAGTGTATCGAGGCATATGGTAGCATTCTGGATAGATCTCAATGAGTTCTCCAAAATATGAAGGGAAGTCCTCGCGGTTTTTCTTTAATAATAAATTATGAGTGAAAACGTTTCGATTTTTGCCATTTTTAGGTATTTTTTAACTTGACTTTGCTCTAGCACATTCAATTTTTGACTTTTCTTGTCGGACTTTTTTTTCAATTCAAGGCAAATCAATTCTGTTTAAGACCATTAATTTACTTTTTCACTTTTATGAAATTAAAATATTCAAAAATGACAATGAGTAAAGTCAATTTTCGCGATTTTGGCCCTACTCAGTGAGCTGATGGTGCAAGGTTTTCATTACTAAGGAAATGGACATGATCAACTTCAGAGGTCACATTGACTGTATGCGATGCTAACAGTCATTGATCAGCAGCCGATTAAAGTAATCTAGTGCTGCACTACCCCTAGTGCACTAGGGTAGTGCACTAGGTAGTGCACTAGGTTTAGCACACTAGGTAGTGCACTACCCTAGTGCATTAAAGTATGAAACGCTATTGCTAGTGCACTAGGTAGTGCACTAGGTAGTGCACTAGGCTATTATTTTAGCTCCTTTATATGGTAATGATAATGAATTGAAGAATGACCAGTCGCGTTTTTGGCAAATCTATATCACCTAAAAGCTAAATACAATTAAATAAACATAGCAGAATTTAATGAAACGATAAAATTTAATGAAATTACTACAATCACTAAACAATTCTTGCACTGCTTACTTTACAAATGCCATTTGTCTAGATACACCACTGCTCACACGTGACACAGGCATTGGAAGACACAAGCGCCAAGGAGGCATTTGCTTGATGGACAAAATTTAATGAAAAAGCACATAAAATCTAGGACTGTTACTATAATTAGTTTTTACATGTCTTTACTGTACTTAGTCTTTACTTAGAAAGCTATCTGGGGAAGTTCTCTTCAATGAACGGACTTAAAAGGAAGATGAGTTGTTGATGAAAGCAAACTTTTCTTCAAATAAACACCTTCAAACCTTTTGTATATTAATTACTGGGCTTGATGGTTTGTAGATGGATTTGTTTGTTATATGGAACATTTTTAATGTTTGTCACTTATTGAACAATAATCCGCATTTTCATTTTTCAGATGGAGACGAAGCAAGTCTCATCAAGTTTTAGAGCCATTAGGGCCAATTAAGGTCAGTAGGGGCCAATTTTGAGACATTTTAGCTATGTAAAAGAGAAATATATGTGATTTCAAAACGCACTACCCCCCTCCTAGCCACCTCCGGAGCTGACTACCCCTAGTGCCCTAGTGCCCTAGTGCACTACCCCTAGTGCACTACCATACTTTAATGCACTACCCCCTCCTAGTGCACTACCCCTAGTGCACTGCCCTTAAGCATTGCTAGGGTCGTGCACTACCCCTAGTGCACTATCATACTTTAATCGGCTGCAAAGACTTTTCACACGTAGTGCATGCTGTGGGCAGAGCGGACTGTATAAAATGCTCTCACGTAGTGCTTGTTGTGGGCAGACCTGGTTGTAAAGACTGCTTTATGTAGTGCATGGTGTGGTCAGAGTGTTCTGCAAATAGTGATCTAAAGTATTTCTGTTTGTGGGCAGTACGGTCTGCATAGACTGCTCACACGTAGTGCATGCTGTGGGCAGAGCGGACTGTATAAAATGCGCTCACGTAGTGCTTGTTGTGGGCAGAACGCACTGCAAAGACTGTTCACACGTAGTGCTCTGTTGTGGGCAGACCTGGCTGTAAAGACTGCTCCCTCGTAGTGCATGTTGTGGACATACCTGGCTGTATAGACTGCTCTCACGTAGTGCATGGTGTGGGCAGATCTGGCTGTAAAGACTGATCCCTCGTAGTGCTTGTTGTGGGTAGACCTATCTGCAATGACTGTTCTTATTTAGTACATGTTGTGGGCAGAGCGGACTGCAAAGAATGATCTCATGTAATTCATGTTCTGCGCAGAACGGACTTAACAGACTGTTCACACGTAGTGCATGCTGTGGGCAGAGCGGACTGTATAAAATGCTCTCACGTAGTGCTTGTTGCGGGCAGACCTGGCTGTAAATAAAGACTGCTCCCTCGTAGTGCATGTTGTGGGTATAACTGGCTGCAATGACTGCTTAAACAAGAAAGATGGGTCTTTCAGTAAAAATGATGCAGTTTGAGTGCTTTTAAAACTGGCATACACATACTGCGTTTGTGACGCTCCTGGGGGCGCCAAATGTTGTACAGTAGATTTATATTCATTATACTTGCTCAAAACAGTGAAGTAAAACATTAAAACATGTCATATACTAACTTTGTTTTGCATGAGAAAGCATAAATTCAAAATGTCTGACACAAAACCTGATAGCAAAATGATGCATAAATGGCACAGATGGTGAAAATAAGGAATCTTGTTCTAAGTCCATTGGTGCTAGATTTATGCACAGCATAGTTGCATTGAAAGAGAAACGACCTGGCAACGAATAGCTGCAGAAAAAATTGAAAGGAAATAAACAACATTACCGTGTCTCAGGGCCTTTTGGAACATGGTCTCCTGGTAAACTGGTGGTAAAAAGAAAAGACTTTCAGACCCTGCATCAGCTTTAAAATATACTGGTAAAGGCCTTTACTGATATGGAAATGGACGTCGGAGCATTACCTATAGAACTGACGAAAGCGTTGCTGCGAGAAGATGGCAATTTTGCAGTTCACTTAAACGTGGTTTCAAATCAAATGGCTTATGAAGAAGCACAGACATCAATAAACATAGAATATTGTTTATCAGTGCGTAGCGAAAATAAAATAACAATATGTGCTAAAAAAAAACGACCAAGGTAAATGGATGTTGTCAAACAAAGAATATGATTCTATAATTCAAATGATTGCACACTTTATACAGTCAGGTGAACCTGTTCATCCAGACAATGGTAATGTCAAATTGCTCAAAGGTATACGACGACCATCTGCTTAGATGACCGGCAAATACATATGGAAAAACAAAGAAATTGCTCGAGTGAAATATTGTACAATTCTTGCAGCAGTATTCGAAGATGATTATGGATGTTATCAGGTTGTGGTGAAAAAACCTCGTGCAGTAAAATCAAATGAAGAAAAAATCTTTATTTAAAGAATCGTGTATGCTAATGGAAAATAAACATGACAAAATAGTGGTTGCTAAAGGATTTTAGCTGACAACATACCTTTTTCACTCGTAATGGAACGCTATAAAGGAGACTTGCAAACTCACCTTCAAAGTCTTAAACAAGACCCAGATTTGGATGTTAAAGTAAGTTGGGTTTGGGACATTGCATCTGCTCTAACATTCCTTGAATCATGCAATATTACACCGGGATATTGCTGCACCACTCCTGTCTTTGCACCTTTCTGCAAAAACTTTCTGATTTTGGAGCTGCCATTAAGGTTGATCAATCAGCAGAATTTCGGGTAACAAAAGAAGTTAATGGTGTACATTTTAGGTGGGCGGCACCCGAGATATTTCAAGGCATATTTATATGCAAAAGCCAATATTTGGTCCCTTGGAATTGTCATATGGGAAATCGAAACAAACGCGAAAGGACAACCATGGTCAGGCATCCAAGGGAGCAATGCAATTGAAACCTCAGGACTCATATTTCAAAAGGGAACACATTAGTTTTTCCTATCAAAGTCAATCAAAAACTCAAAAATGCTGCGGAGCAATGCTGGTGCCTTGATTGCAAAAAACGTATATCAGCAGCTAATCTAAAGGCTTACCTTCAGGAATTGCTGGATGATTTAATACCACCTCACAAAATCCTATGATGTTTGCAGTTTTCCCTTGATGCTATAAGTGATTTTTGTTTTGCTCCCATCAAATGTTTTTGCAAATCATAATATGCATACGACGATTGTCTTTGTATTATTTCACTTTAAAATTTATTTTTGATATTTTCATGGTTGAACCTAAAGCTTTACGTAATTAATATGTATGCCTAAACTTTATTGACACAAAGTGAAGTAGAGTACGCAGATAGTTAGGACAATTGGCGTATATGATTTGCGTATACAATTGGCGTATATGATTACGAGACTCAGGAAACTCCGTTTGGGAACTTCTTTTGTACGCGCCTTATCCCAGAGCTGTTTTAGAATCCTGCCAAGCATCATACATATACTTGTATGTATTACCATAGAAGAGAACTGTACGTTTAGGTGGAGGCACTTTTGGGTCGGGGTAAATTTGGTATGCCAAGTTACTGAGTGGGAAAAGAAGACTTTCAAATAAAAATAAAATAAAAAGTAAAGGGATGGTTAGAAAAACTAGAAAAGCATGTCAATCTTCCACTTAGCATCTTTGGGGGCCATGTCAGTCCAAACTGAGGTTTGGATAGGAATCCTCTGCCTACACTCTTCGAAAAGCCTAGCTAAACGCAAAAAACATATAAGCGCAAATTAGTTTGTGTAGGGCATAGGATTGTGTAGCATGTGTTTTTTTGAAATTGATGGAATATGATCACAGTTTTGTTTTAAATGTATTGCCGCTCTACATGTCTATAAACACACTTCAACAAGTAGATGGCGCAAAGCGCAATAGGTGACCGCGGAGCGCATCACCTTCCAGCTTACAATATGAATGCATGGAATGTTGTCACTCCTAAGGGCAAGTCTGTGTTTTCTCACCCATTTTCAAAAGTAAGCACTGATTTGGAATCGCTATTAATGACTTGTATACAAAAAACTCAAGTCCTCTGTTCAATTCTTAGCCGTTCAGCTGTTACTGATTATTGATGACATTGCCATGCATGAAAGTTTTGTCACTCAAGAAAGTAAGTCTGTGGTTTCTCAACCATTTTCGAAAGTAAGCACAGATTTGGAATTGCTATATATGACTTGTGAACAAAACAAGTATATGGCGCAAAGCGCAATAGGTGACCGCGGAGCACACCACCTTCCAGCTTCCAATATGAATGCATGGAATTTCGTCACTCCTAAGGGCAAGTCTGTGGTTTCTCACCCATTTTCAAAAGTAAGCACAGATTTGGAATTGCTATATATGACTTGTGAACAAAAAAACTCAAGTCCTCTGTTCAATTCTTAGCCGTTCAGCTGTTACTGATTATTGATGCCATTGCCATGCATGAAAGTTTGTCACTCAAGAGGGTAAGTCAGTGGTTTCTCAACCATTTTCAAAAGTAAGCACAGATTTGGAATTGTTATATACGACTTCTTAACAATAAACTCAAGTCTTCTGTGCAATTCTCAAGATCACAGATGCTACAGCGCAAAAACTGTATATTGCAATTTGCTGGCCTTTCTACCCAAAAAAGTAATGTTTCAAATGCTCAAATTCCGGGTATACCCCTCCAGCTCTTTCTAAAATATTATTACCTTTCGGGAAAAAAAAGTTTGTCAAGATCCGTTGAGAATTCGCCCGTTCCCAGCATTTCCAGATACAGATATATACACATATACATATATATATATATATATGAGGACAAAAGTTGAGTAACCTCATAGACCGCGGAGCGGCCCTTCGGGCCGCTCCGCGGTCAAAATGGTTATGAAACGAAGAGCAGAAAGGCTCCATCTAGACATCAATCGAACAAGCGAAACAAGAACACCCGCACAGAAAGAAAAGCAGCACATGCAAGACCGCAAAGGGCCCTGGGCCCGCCGCAGTCAGAAACTGCATGTATGCAAATATAGTTCCACCAGAATACCAAACCAAAAATAAGCACAAATCAATTACGATTATATCTATGGAAGTCAAATCCCATTGCTTTTTCTTCAAAGGAAAAAAGCATTTTTTAGCACCTTCCAGCAAATTACAGCGTTATAATTCTATAACCGCGTGGGATCACAGGCAAACATCTTGCCTCTAGCAAAAAACGAGAAACCCACAAAATTCGGGCAACAAAGCCAAGAGAAAGACAACAAACAGCAAAACAAAAAGGAAAAAACGGAAAAATGGCTAAAAACCATTTTAAAATTAGAAGCACAGTGTGAGTACATGCCGTCGGGAGTGCTGAAATTGGAAAGAAATAGTAAGATGGATAGGATATTGAGGGGAGGGAGAACGAGTGTGAGTCAGCAGCATGTTCAGGTTTTTCGGGCAGCTTGTGGTCACCTAGCAGCTGAGTGTGCTAATGGATCGGATGACGATGAAGATGGCAACCACGATGATTTGCTAAAGGCTGGGAATTGCACCGCAGTCCTTGATTTAGATATTTGCAAATTTTGCATCTGAATTGGGTCGGTGGTGTTTTATCCAATTTCACATATATAATCATTTGTCTTAAAACTATTTACATACTTGCCGTAGTTAGTTTTCCCCCAGTATAATGGATATTACCTTTCAGGAACTAGTATAACATGGGGTTCATTTGCACGTGAGGGGCTGAACCAAAATTGACAAAACTGTTCAAAACTGACATAACTTCGGTACCTCTGAATGTTTTTGCATGAATTTGACGTCATTCAAAAGGGATATTTTATGGGCAAACTGATGGTGATCATTTGAAAATACAAAAACCCAAAGTCAAGGTCGATTTCGTTGAAATTAGAAAAATACAATTGTCGCAGTTCTGGTAATTTTTGCCAAAGTCACATGATATAGGTTGAAACGGCCAACATGCCTGACATTCCCTGAAAATATTAGCCAATTTGATGAACAACCGCAGAGGAATCCTTGCTCAACAGATAGGTTGGGCTTTTCGTAGGGCTGATTGGAGAATATTAGTGAAGGTCTTGTAGGCGGATTCCACAGAGAGGGAGACGGGGTTGGCGCTGCAAAGCATGGATTCTACCTTTTCCTAGTAGACATTCCAGCGGGCCTTCTTCAGGGTGTAGCAGGCGCAGGGAGCAGGGGCGCCGTGGGCTGATGGGTGTGAAAATGAAAGAGGAGGAATGCTTAGCAAGGGTGTTGGGCGCAAAGCTGCCTGGAGAATGGATTGAGGGAAGGAGGATTCTAGCAAGGCAGTATCCGCCAACGGGCAAATTAGTGAAAACTGAGAAATGCGAGGAGGGAAGGAAGATACTGGAGAGACATGCTAGTTCATCAAGGCTGCTAATCAAGGCTGCGGTGTTTTCTGCGACGCACCAGTTAAGCAAATGCTCCTGTTGCCTTATATTCAACCGCCGTTCCTTCAACTCTTGCTCCCTTCTCAATCTCACATTTTGTTTATCAGTCTTGACATTTTGCACAATAGCGGCTGTACTGTTGAGAATTGCTAAGAAGCCCTTGGTTTTTGTTCATGGGACGTATATGCCGATTCCAAAACTGTTTGCTTTGAGAATTGATTAATAAACTCCAGACATACTTTTCAGCAACAAACTTTAGTGTGTTTTGCTTGTGCTTGTAGTTTATCTATTGAAATTAACAAAAAAAGGTTGAGATTTGCAAATTTTGCATCACGCAAGAATCAGATTTAATAAGTTTGTAGCGGCTGAACGGCATTGCATCAATTGATGAGATTAGAGCAAGCATCAGCCAAACAACCTCAACCAAGCCGCCATTGACTGCTCATCAGGAATTCACTCAAGTGTCAAGTCCAAGCTTTAGCAGCTGCACATTATCTTCATATTCATATTGATCTTTAACGTTGTGAAGACATACTGAATAAGGTTGATCAGAATTGTTGATTAAAGAATGTTTTTAATTTATAATTAAAAAGCAAAATAAAGTGAATTTAAATATCAAATTTATAATAGAGTTGAAACACAATAACAAAATGCACAAATTTCAAGAATTATTTACCGAGTGTTCCCAGTCATAAGGTTCATTTGGATTTAAATCATGGCTTTCAGCAACCTTATTTAGTATGTTTACTATGTAACTGTAATCTGGGTCATCAACATAATGAAGATTGTCTATATATTGCAGTATTTCAGCAAAATCTTTAGGCGAATTGGTGAGCAATGATTTATCATCACGTAATTGTTGCTTTAAAATTCCTACCTGTACTTTGTTATTTGTTGAGTACCATGGCAGCTGTCCAGTTGTTATCTCAATGAGTTGGTAAAACCAGCTTTCTAGATCATCTTTTCTGCTAAGTTCTTCCTTCTTATGACATGCTAATGGAGCATAGCGCACAGGTCCATGAAATCCAGTTGATTCTCGAGGTGTTCGCAAGGTGCCTTCACTGCTTCTATATGCACGAGCTAAGCCAAAATCAAGAATGAACACGGTTTTTGATTCATTTGTTTCTGATGCAAAGTTCCCTGGTTTGACATCTCGGTGTATAAAACCAGCATAATGGAGCTCTTCCAGTGCTTTAATACATTGAACCCCACCACGAAGTCCTGTGGATAAGCTAAATATTCGTTGTGGACACATTTTTCTAATTTGTAGCAGGATTTTTGAAGTTAATGTCATGACTATGTATTTGAATGATTCAGTTTCACCACGACCAGCTATGCGGCAGGCATGGGTTGCATTGACTTCGGTAAGCTTCTTTAGTACTATTAGCTCCATTTTTAACATTTGTGCTTTGCTATATTTCCCTTCTGTCTTCATGGCTAAAAATGTTCCCGGTTTGATCAAATCTTCAACTTTGTAGACAGCTCCAAATGCTCCTGCTCCAAGCTCCATTTTTATTTTCCAGCGATTTTTAATAACTTCACCAGCAGCTATTTTTGGCAATTCACCAGAGGGCATTTTCAGTAATAGTTAGAACAATTAATTTTGTGATTTCTGAGCCTTAATTCTGTGACAAATGTAATATCTAATGAATTATTAGTTTCAACTTCATATAATGAAATTGCATAAAGTAAGTCCATTCAACACCTGCTGTACTGCATATCCCAACCAATATATCATCACAATAGTCACATTACAAAATTACCACGGTTTTGTTTAGTGTGCGCGTTTTGCCATTGTAATTAGCTAAGGTTGCTAATTTATCAAGGATTACGAAATGACTGATCACTTAATTCAGTAAGTTCAATGACTAGAGCAATATATCAAAGCTTATATTTTTGGGGAAGTGTGGTCCCTGCCCGAAATGGGAAAAAATATATGATCTTAGGCCAGTTAGTGCCATCCGGGAAACCGTTCCATCAATATTCCCCCGATGATGGATGTGCACCACACAACTCTTCGATCATGATCGTTGACCAAATTCCAGCTTTAACAAGCCACAACTCGTCTTCTTTCTCAACTAAATCAAGTCAATTTATTTTTTGTAGAGTCATTTAAGGGAGCGTTTGCGGGAGCCCTTATATTTACTGTCTCAGAAAAGCTCTCTTAAGAAGACAGCCTATGGTATTTCAAAGTTGTGGTTTCTGATTGCACTTTTTAGGTAGGGCTGCAAATACCCCCACCCCCCATTATTTTTGCTCGCTACCCAGCCCCTATGGCAGCCGCCACTCCGAGATCACCAAGGTCCAAGATGCGCAGCCTTTGTTCCAAATAATAAGCTCAAACTACGTTACTAAATGTTCCAAGACGCATGGTTGATTGTTTCTTATAAAACCCTGATGTTATGCTTCTTCATGATTTAAGGTTTTCGTCCATATAGCGAGATATAATAAATATTTTTGACCGCGGAGTGGCCCGAAGGGCCGCTCCGCGGTCTATAGAGGTTACTAAACTTTTGTCCTCATATATATATATATAACTCGCAATGGGGATTGGCAAGAGTGGATGGGCGGGGTTGTAGTCATCGGAGTCGTGCTCTGCATGGATGACGACCTCCATGGACTCAATGATCAGGGTGGAGTATGGCTTCTCATCTGCCGCGCTTGGCATCTCCACCATCGCCTCTTCCTCCGTCTCCTTCAAGGCCGACTCAACTGTGCCTTGAACCTCCTGTCCAGCCTCTGGATCCTCCTTTCCTTCCTCCTGCTGCCCGTACAGCCAGGTATCCAGAACTCGGAGGTCGGGGGTGGGAGGGTGAGAGGAGAGAGGGGAGGAGACTTTGTCTTCAGAGATGGAGCTCGGGGTGACCTCGCTGTCAGAGCCTGGGTTGGGCACCGGCTTCCATGGCTTCTCCTCCGCCACTATGGAGTCCAGGGTCGGCAGCTTCTTCGCCACCTCCTTCTTCAGCCCAGAAGTCAGCAATAAATACGGTCTTTGATTGGCCTAATCATAGCAAATACCCGTTATGAACGATAATTAGTCACAACACCTGCATTTTAGGCTTTTCTCATCTACCACACCTGGCACTTGCATTAACCCGAAAATCCGAAATTTCGACTTCCTCTTGTGCTAAATATCCAAAAGTTAGAATTTTCTATCGCAACTGAAAATGTTCTAAATTTCGATTTTGCTCGAAATTTCGAGTTTCTAGTGCAAGAGCCCCCAGGCCTATAGGTATAAAATATGAACATCGTCTAAATTTATGCCGTATTCTTAGTCAGAAAATCAGTACGACTCATATGACACCCATAGGATCCTAACAAACTAAGAACCAAAGAAGCTAACCTATGAGCTAAGAAGCTAGCTAATGTTCATTAAAAACTGTACTGGACCCTAATTGAAAATGGGAAATTTTCGGTGTTCTTGTAGAGTGGAATTCAGTTTGGAAAAAAAACTGTACTGGACCCATGTTGAAAATGGGAAATTTTCGGTGTTCTTGTAGAGTGCAGTTCAGTTTGGGAAAAAACTGTACTGGACCCAAGTTGAAAATGGGAAATTTTTGGTGTTCTTGTAGGGTGCAGTTCAGTTTGAAAAAAAACTGTATTGGACCCTAGTTGAAAATGGGAAATTTTCGGTGTTCTTGTAGGGTGCAGTTCAGTTTGAAAAGAAAGCTGTACTGGCCCTTAGTTGAGATAAAAAAAATGAATTTTTTATGTCAAGAAGAGTGCAGTTCAGTTTACATTTTTTATCTCTTATAGAGTACGGCTCAGTTTGAAAAAAAACTGTACTGTGCCCTATTGTAACACACGAGGTAGTACATTTAATCTAGTGTACAGTACAGTTTATTTTTTCTCAAATAGTGTATAAGAATAAGAACTAAAAATCGAAACTGTACTGCCTACGTATTTCACAATATACAAGAAATTACTGGAAATTTTATACTTAGCCTATCATTTTATATGTTTTACACGACTATAGCCATCACAAAATTTTGGAACAAACTCCATCCTGTGCTAATGCAATTTGTGAAAAGCCAATATTCAATTCAATCGGATTTACGACATCTACTAGAAACTTAGAAAAACCACAATTGCTCAGCGTAGAAAATTAAACACTTCTCAGCATATCTCGGCAAATCCTGCTAGATTTCCATTGTCAATTCTTCTTACACCCTTTGAGCCAGAGAGAAAACAACATCCAGACATTCAAGCCCCATCCGTGATCGACGATCCATGCAGGTATGACAGATGACCACATAGCAGAGAAGTATATTCCAGAAACGTAGCAAGATATGTCCAACAGGTAGACAAAGACTTTGATCCGCTAACTACGGCAATAAACGGATAAGCCTAGGCCTAATCGCCATCCACCATGACAATGGTGGCAGCACTGAGGATCACACTGAGTAGAAGCTCTTACTAATCGCCATTTAAAAGCAATATGCAAAACTAAGTCGCCTGTTAAGCATTAATTACTTATTTTAAATGCGATAAGGGTGCTTTCTGACCCCTTTAATAAGATTATGTGATGGAAATATGTGGTATCTGGGTAGATTGGTAGGGTACACGATTCAGCATAAAAGGCCACCTCTGTTTTTTGGACTTAGTTTTTTTTCTGTTGAATATTTCAGAAAACGGACTTGACCACTGCTTAGGGCTATCAATGGTATTTTGTTTGAGCCCCCAAGCTCTATTGTAGGTGCTTCCTACGACCCATGGCAGCCGTCAACAAAACGTCATTCAGAGACCCCTGTGTTATAACTTTTGGAGTTTCGCATTTCGGCCCCCGTCACAGTGTTATAGAAGCTTTTCCTCCATTATAATACACCTCCATGGTGGCAGTGCTTACTTTGGCTGCTCCATAGAAGGGATGGATTTTTCTAGGGAATCCCCGGCAAGTCGCCGTTCTGATTAGAGTTGGCCAAGGTTTCCCCTCCTGTTAATTTGGTAATTCTTGCCCACTTTTTTTATTTCTCTGAAACTCAAGCCAGCTGGGTAGAAATCTGGGGCCAGGTCAAAACCATCACTTACGCTGTCTACCTGCTCCCGTGTCATTCTCAGCCATCTGAACACCGAAAGGTGAGAAGTTACTAAGTCAAACCTATTCTACAATATGGCATTTTAAACTAAACGATTAGCAAATACAAATTGTTCATTATATTTCTGGCCTATACGGGCAGAACTATCACTTATGCAATATTCCTTTGCCTTGTTTTGCTCGGCCAATTCAGCTCCATTGAAACTCGACTTTGGCTGAATAACTAATCAAGCTAATTTCTACAATGGCATAAGTTTCAAAACTTCTAATTGTTTACCCCTCCTGCAACATAGCTAATAACCAGGCAGGCCTATTCAGGCCTCCTCTCCTTCTCAAGCAGCAATGATAGCTCTTCAGAACATCGGGTTCGTGTCATCCCAGTTCTCTCTTAAACCATGAAGAGCTGCATTAAGACAAAACCAAAATGCTCTTATGCACAAAATTGTTTTTAAATATGCCCATAAGCGGTAGGCAGGTCTTAAAGTTCAACATTCCGACTCTCAATTAAGACCTGCCACCAACTTTTCGTTCAGCATTCTCAGCCAAATCTCCAATATCTCCAATTGAGCTCAAATTAGACTGCTATATTAATACAGGTCGACTCATTTGATAGGTATCAAAACCGGGCAAAATTTCAAAAATGAACATTTAAATATTTGTCGAGCTACTGTTGTTAGTCTAGTTGAATCTAATAGCTGCTTCTCCAATGCCTTACAAAGCCAAAAGGGATCCGAGGATGTCCTTCAAAATGGCAATGAGATTTAGACGGTTTGAGAAAAATAATTGTTTGGCGTTTTCTGAGACTTGGTACACAATAATGCTGAATTAAGTTGAGCATAGACATTAAAGGCAAAGTAGTCTAAAATGGGCAAAGGTAGCGGGGCCCAGTAGATTCGCAGCCGTGATAATATCGCTCTGCAAATAACTTTTTTGTTGTCTTTGGACTTGGCTAACAAGCAGCATTGATAGTTAGAGCAGGAAGGTGAAAACCCTTTTGTTCACAGTCTTCAAAATGAAAAGGTTTGTTCAATCGCAGTTCACAGCCTCACCCACGACTCCTTCTCCACGTTCATTCTGCTGCCTCATCTCCACGTGCTGGCCTCCAATATCACCGTCAACGCGGAGCCCTTTGAGCAAACTCACCTGTGAGCTCAAGGCTGTCGTACATTACATCATATCCTACATACAGACCTCGTCAGGCATCCTGGGAGTGGTTTCAGAGGGAGCTCAGGGGCTCATTGTTTAGAGCAAACGCCAGATATCCAGCTTCCAGACAAGAAACATGTGGCCCCTGATCAAAATATATTCACCCTCACAACAAAATTTTTCCTTAATTTTCGGCTTTTCTCCACGGTCTTCTATTGCGCTTTGCACCATATACTTGTTGTATGGTTAATATAACACAATACAGTATTTGAAAATTGTTTTTATTCTTAAAATGGGTCTGGTTATGGTGTTTGGCTAATCTTCTTGGGGGATTCTGATTGAATGGCGTGAATACACTGGTCTTAAACTGAAAATATTCTGAATAAGTCTTCTTTTTGTAAGTTGCGAAATTAGACTGATAATGAACCACCTGCGTAGCGGCTATAGTCAAACAAAACTGTTGGACATGCAGAAATCTAGAATACTTGTTGATGTTGAACTCATATCGGAATCAGGTGACGTGTTCTTTGCTCATAAAATTCACAATACTTCTATGCTTTGCTTTATCACACTAATGATCATAACAGAGGTAAATATACAGTGAGTGTGCCAGTGCCAACTTCAGTTCTCAAAGCATTTATTGAAACAATATATACTGGAAAGCTTTCTATTCGTGCTCACCAACTAGAAGACATTACACGTTTGGCAGATCTCTGGGCAGCTGATGATGTCCTAAAGCTTATTGACACCTACATCACAAAACGTATTTCTTGTGAAAATGCAATTAGTATATGGCGTTTCTGCTTGCACTACCCACAACTAAACAGCATATCAAATGCCCGACGTGTCATTCTTTATCATTTAAAAGATATGATATGTGAGTGCTATAGTTTGGAAGCACAGAGTCTTGATAATGATGAAATATATAACTTTCTTAATGATGACTGGCTTCGCATTTCAAAGAAAGAAGATGCGATGGAAATAGTAAATACATGGGTCAAGAAACATAAATCAATTAGACATGTTTATCTTAAAAGCCTCCAGCAAGCCTGCCGCTCAGGTGAGGGGCATTCAAGCAGAATCCATTTTGCACATGCTCAGAACTCAAATGGTAGTCAAAAGTTTAGAATTCCGCATGATCTAATATTTACAATTGGCGGCTGGACACATGGAAACCCTACTGATACAGTTGAGGTATATGACATTAATTCTAATTCATGGCACATATGCTCACAAATCAGCAATAATCTTAACATGAGACCAGTTGCATACCATGGTATGGCCCAAATTGAGCTGGAAAATTGTGTTTATTTAATTGGAGGGTTTGATGGAACAGATTATTATAACAGTGTAAGAAAATGGAACCCTTTGACAGGAGATGTTACTAACTTAGGATGCATGAATGCTTCACGCTGCTATGTTAGTGTCACAGCTTTAAACAGTGAAATTTATGCGATTGGAGGATTTGATGGTCGCGTAAGGCTTTCGTCAGTGGAAAAGTTAGACACAAAAAGAAATCAGTGGTCTCTCATACAGCCAATGTCAATTCCACGAAGTGATGCATGTGCAGTGGCTCTAAACAACAAGATATATGTGATAGGAGGATTTGATGGGCACAATGTTCTTTCAAGTGTTGAGGTATGGGATCCCAAATTAAATAACTGGTTGCAAATATGTAATATGGCATCTCCTCGTTCAGGCGTTTCTGCTGTAGCTCTTGAAAATTGTATTTATGTGTATGGTGGGTTTAATGGACAAGAGCGGTGGATACAACGGCAACAGAACTATAGCAGATGCGGAAGTTCTTCATATTTCCAGCGAAAAGTGTTCTTGGAAATCAATAGCACCAATGAATGTAAATCGATCAGCCTTAAAATCAATTGTTTTTCATGGTTTGCCATTTCAGATCATATGTAAATATTTAGGGAAAAGTATTTAGTTATACTTGCAGATTATTTCTAGTTTTAGTTTCGTCAAATGTGTTTTTTACTTTAAATACATAATATTCACGCTTATTTTGTTTCTAGCTAAGTTTTTGGTTTTTGGAAATGTGTTTATAATCATTTATAATTGTGAATGTGGTTGATAAAAATTTTTCTGAAAAGTACTACCGGGCATAATATAATAATATAATACAATATAAGGTTATTGTTAGATCTTAAAAGTGATACGGCTCTTGCTCCTCAAAAGCTTTGTAGGTCAGCAATTATTCTGCTGATCCTGGATCCAGGTGGATGGCTGGTATCACGAATAGCTTCTGCAGGCCATAAAATGTAGTGCCACAGATTAAGCATGCGTCCAGAAGGTTGAAAAACGCAATGGGTGACCGTGTAGCGCATGTCCCTTCTACCTTCACATGAAGCAAGTTCTTACAAATAAGGAATGTCTCTGTTGCAAGGGTGAACATTGTCAAAAAGGTAAGTCTGTGGTTTTTAACCATTTTCAAAAGTAAACTCAGGTTAGAAACGGGAAAATGCAACTGCCGTTCTGCTGCCATTGCTTACTGATGCTATTATTATGCATATTCACGTTTTACCATTCCGAAGCAAATGGATACAATAACCAAGA
The DNA here is from genome assembly GCA_030248095.1 of Ptycholaimellus sp. GST1_10. Lineage (NCBI taxonomy): Eukaryota > Metazoa > Nematoda > Chromadorea > Chromadorida > Chromadoridae > Ptycholaimellus > Ptycholaimellus sp. GST1_10. The sequence goes on from JASANA010005156.1 coordinate 23,716, forward strand.
TTTTTGACCAAAAAGGTCAATATGGTGTTGTCATTCATTAAAGCCCCGATTGACCAACCACAGCTTAATAAAGGCCCAGAAGAAAACCCACCTGAGATTCAGCCCTTTCTCAGCATACCCCATATTTCAACCTTTCTAACCAAAACGCCATTTTCAAAACAAGTATATGGCGCAAAGCGCAATAGGTGACCGCGGAGCGCATCCTATATATGAAATTCTGTCACGCAAAGAAGCAAGTCTGTGGTATCTCAATCAATTTCAAAAGTAAACACAGATTTAGAATTAACATATAAGACTTGTGAACAAAAAATCAAGTATTCTGTGCAATTCTCAAGACTTCAGGTATTACAGCACAAAACCATATATTGCAATTTTCCAATTTTCTGCCCAGAAAAGTAATGTTTCAAATGCTTTGGGACCAGTTTCACCCCTCCAGATCTTCCTAAAATTTTATTACCTTTAAGCAAAAAAAAAGTTTGTCCAAATCCATTGAGAATTCGCCCGTGGACAGCATTTCCAGAAATATATATACCTACATGAGGACAAAAGTTTAGTAACCTCTATAGACCGCGGAGCGGCCCTTCCGGCCGCTCCGCGGTCAAAAATTTAAACGATTCACTCACAAAAAAAGCATACATTTAAATTATAATTTTTCCACTTAATGGCTAAAATAAGTCTCTTAAGTGAGTTTAGATTCTACGTTTCTTGGGCCATTTTAACTTCTCATTAAAACTATCTTCAACACAATAAGGTATTTACGTGTAAATTAATTAAAATTATGTGTAAAACCTGCGATTGAATTCGTCGATGGCCTACAATGCCTCAGCTTTGAATCTGGTCAGCTGCATGAGGCGGCCGATGTTCTCACTCTTCTCCTGCTTGAGTACCTATGGGAATTGTGTGGTTATGCATAAGAATCAAAAGTTTCTTCGAAGGAAAAAGACTCATTTTAGGGTTTACTGCATGAAGGGAGAGTAATATTTGATTGTGATGGTGCTTTGGGACCAGTTTCACCCCTCCAGATCTTCCTAAAATTTTATTACCTTTAAGCAAAAAAAAAGTTTGTCCAAATCCATTGAGAATTCGCCCGTGGACAGCATTTCCAGAAATATATATACCTACATGAGGACAAAAGTTTAGTAACCTCTATAGACCGCGGAGCGGCCCTTCCGGCCGCTCCGCGGTCAAAAATTTAAACGATTCACTCACAAAAAAAGCATACATTTAAATTATAATTTTTCCACTTAATGGCTAAAATAAGTCTCTTAAGTGAGTTTAGATTCTACGTTTCTTGGGCCATTTTAACTTCTCATTAAAACTATCTTCAACACAATAAGGTATTTACGTGTAAATTAATTAAAATTATGTGTAAAACCTGGATACGACTGCGATTGAATTCGTCGATGGCCTACAATGCCTCAGCTTTGAATCTGGTCAGCTGCATGAGGCGGCCGATGTTCTCGCTTTTCTCCTGCTTGAGTACCTATGGGAATTGTGTGGTTATGCATAAGAATCAAAAGTTTTTTCGAAGGAAAAAGACTCATTTTAGGGTTTACTGCATGACGGGAGAGTAATATTTGATTGTGTAGGATATTTGGATTGAGCCATGATACTTTTTAGAGCTTAGCTTGTTGAAGTAGGTGAGCTTGTTAAAGAGAGAAGGAGAGAGGAGAAGAAGAAACCAGGCTTGATCATCCTGATGTTGTCAGCCTTTGATACGATGTGTAAGGAGACATCGTCCTGCAAATTGACAAAGCCCGCCAGTTCAGTTCGAATTTAACTGCGAATGCGAACAGCTGCTCCTCCAACCCCAAACTCTCCGCACCAGTCAACATCTGCGTCAGGCGCACTCTGTCTTAATGACGTGTTGCCCATATTCATTTTCATTTTTTGTTCTAAGACTTGTTTTTTTAGAGATTTAGTTATGAAACAAGAGACAGCCTAAATTTTTAGAGCAAACCAACTGTCTCAAGGAAGGCCATTGGGTACGGTAATGAAGGCCATTGGCAATGAATGCGAAGAAAAGTCCAAGAAAAATAACACCAACTCCAGCGTTGACAACTGCGGCAAGTCCAGCGGCTCCAGCGCCGCCAAAGCCCGCAAAGCCAAGGCCTCCGATCATCCTATCTTCCTCTTCTTGCTGCAATACACACATGATGAACCAGGTAAAGGTGAGGTTCTTCCTCCTCATGCAAATATGAACAACAAGTATATGGCGCAAAGCGCAATAGGTGACCGCGGAGCACACCGCCTTCCAACGTACAATATGAATGCATGAAATTTCGTCACTCCAAAGGGCAAGTCTATGGTTTCTCACCCATTTTCAAAAGTAAGCACATATTTGGAATCGTTATGTACAACTTGTGGATCAAACAAGTATATGGCGCAAAGCGCAATAGGTGACCGCGGAGCGCATCCTTTATATGATCATTTTAACTCAAAAATCAAGTATGTGGTTTCTCAACCAATTTCAAAAGTAAGCACAGATTTAGAATCGACATATAAGAATAGTGAACAAAAAAATCAGGTCTTCTGTGCAATTTCAGACTTCAGGTATACAGTGCAAAAACCGCATATTGCAATTTTCCAACTTTATACCCAGAAAAGTAATGTTTAAATGCTTTGGGACCAGTTCCACCCCTCCAGATCTTCCTAAAATGTTATTACCTTTCAGCAAAAAAAAGTTTGTCCAAATCCGTTGAGAATTCGTTATTTCTCAACATACCCCATTTTTCAAACTTTCTACCCAAAAAAGTAATGTTTCAAATGCTCCGGGACCAGTTCCACCCCTCTAGATCTTTCTAAAATGTCATTACCTTCCAGCAAAAAAAAGTTTGTCCAAATCCGTTGGGCATTCGCTATTTCTCAACATACCCCATTTTTCAAACTTTCTACCCAAAAAAGTAATGTTTCAAATGGTCCGGGACCAGTTCCACCCCTCTAGATCTTCCTAAAATGTTATTACCTTCCAGCAAAAAAAAAGTTTGTCCCAACCCGTTGATAATTCGCCATTTCTCAACAAACCCCATTTTTCAAACTTTATACCCAAAAAAGTTATGTTTCGAAGGCTCCGGGACTTGTTCCACCACTCCAGATCTTCTTAAAATTTTATTACCTTCCAGCAAAAAAAAAGTTTGTCCAAATCCGTTGAGAATTCGCTATTTCTCAACATACCCCATTTTTCAAACTTTCTACCCAAAAAAGTAATGTTTTAAATGCTCCGGGACCATTTCCACCGCTCTAGATCTTCCTAAAATATTATTACCTTTCAGGGAAAAAAAAGTTTGTCGAAATCCGTTGAGAATTGAGCCTTTTACAGCATACCCCATTTTTCAACCTTTCTACCCAAAAAAGTAATGTTTCAAATGCTCGAATTCCGGGTCTACCCCTCCAGATCTTCCTAAAATAGCATTACCTTTCAGGAAAAAAAAAGTTTGTCCCAATCCGTTGAGAATTCGCCCGTGGACAGCATTTCCAATACATATATATATATATATATATATACGTATCAGGACAAAAGTTTAGTAACCTCTATAGACCGCGGAGCGGCCCTTCGGGCCGCTCCGCGGTCAAAAACCAAAGTCCTTTATTCAATTCTTAGCCGTTCAGCTGTTACTGATTATTGATACCATTGCCATGCATGAAAGTTTGTCACTCAAGAGGGTAAGTCTGTGGTTTCTCAACCATTTTCGAAAGTAAGCACAGATTTGGAATCGCTATATATGACTTGTCAACAAAAAACTCAAGTCATCTGTTCGATTCTTAGCCGTTCAGCTGTTACTGATTATAGATGCCATTTCCGTGCATGAAAGGTTGTCACTCAAGAGGGTAAGTCTGTGGTTTCTCAACCATTTTCGAAAGTAAGCACATATTTGGAATCGCTATATATGACTTGTGAACAAAAAAACTCAAGTTGTCTGTGCAATTCTCAAGATTACAGGTGCTACAGCGCAAAATCTGTATATTGCAATTTTCTGACCTTTCTACCCAAAAAAGTAATGTTTCAAATGCTCGGAAACCGGTTCCACCCCTCCAGATCTTCCTAAAATAGCATTACCTTTCAGGAAAAAAAAAGGTTGTCCCAATCCGTTGAGAATTCGCCCGTGGACAGCATTTCCAGATATATATACGCATATATGAGGACAAAAATTTAGTAACCTCTATAGACCGCGGAGCAGCCCTTCGAGCTGCTCCGCGGTCAAAAATGCACTCCAAAATGCATAATTTTTTAAACATGTGCAAAAAAACTTATGAATCTTCACCTAATTATTCCCATTCATAATTTTTGATTCCTAATACAAATTTACGCAAAAACCACCTCTAAAGCATATAACTTTTTAAACATGTTCCATAAAACTTATGAATCTACAACTAATTATTCCCATTCATAAGACAGGTCTTTCACTTACACATGCGCAAAACACTTATGAATCAATGCATAAATGTTCACCATTCATAAGACACATATTTCACTTACAAAATACCCTGGCTGCTTTGCTTTGTTTTCATTTCTATTATTTTTAAAACACATTTTATCAAAATTAATTTAACATTTAATATCAATGATAAAATCCATCACTTCATTAGTACCGTTAGCACTGTACAATGTATCACCAAGATAAAGTGAAACTAATTCCCAGTTTTGTTTTGTACACAACTGTTCTCGTCAACTTTATGAGGCAATATGAGGCAGGCGGGGCAGGCGGGGCAGACCTGCCCCTCGCCAGGACTCTAGTTGCCCCTCGCCAGGACTCTAGTCTGGCATAGGGTGGGGGCGCGCGCGCTGGGCGGCAAGACTGAAAGCTGAAGCAGCAAATGGGCCCATGGCCACAAACGAATGGCCACATGGCCGGCAGAAAGACTGAAAGCGGCTGAAAGAGCCGAGAGGCTGAAACACTGAAAGGCCCAAGGATGAAAGCATGAAAGTGATGAACTGAATCAGGCTAGGCAACACTGCAAACGGAGCAGGAGATCCAGAAGAGTTGAGAGAGTAAAACATGAGAAATAGCCGCCTCCAGGCCAACGCCTTTGCGAGGTTTCCACCGAGAGAGGCCCCAGAGGAGCCCCCTGACCCGCGTGGTGCTAGGCGGGCGGCTCTCCCAGAGGCAGCACACAGCAAGAGGCAAAGTGAGTGGCTGGGAGCAGGACCTAGAGCTAGGCGCGGGGGAACAGAGAGAAAGAGAAGAGAGTGCGCCTCATCCAGCAGCATGCTGGCCCTGGCGGCCGGGGCGGGGAGCGAAAATTTGGACATAAGGAGAGAGGGGTAGGTGGGGATGGGAATCAGGTGAGCAGGAGGCCTTGGCGACGTAGACGCCGGCGTGCTCGGGCTGTCAGCTGCTGTTCCCCATCGCCCTGGGCTCCTCTGCGCTCCCCTCCATCACCATCCTGAAGTCCTCCACCGGCAGCCTTTCCATCTCCCAAGGGCAAAGTGTCACCGCAAGGGGCGGGTCTACTCTGAACGGGAGGCTCAGAGCAGGGACCCTGGAGCGCATTTGAGGTTCCCGGTGGCCGCGTTGGAGTAGAAGAAGCGGGAGTAGACGCTATCCCTGTAGCCGCCCTTGCACCCCGTCCATGCTTCCTCCGTCCCCGTCCTGAAGCCTTCCCCACGCCTTTCTGCTCTTCCACTGTGAGAGGACCACTGGTGGGGGCGGGTGTACTCTGAGCTGGAGGCTCAGAGCATTGACCCTTCTGTGCTTGCGGGGAGGCGTCCAGAGAGGCCTCGCAGGGGACGAGATGGGAGACTGAGCGCTTGATGCGGTAGCCATTGCTGTCGACCACCGAGACAAAGCAGACGGTGCCAGACGCATCGGGATGATGCCGCTCCACCCGCACCAGCTTCCACAGGTGCCGAGGCCGGTCCTCGGCCAGGAGACAGGCCTTCCCCGTGGCTGGGGGAGGCAGAGAGCGGAGGCCACGTCACTTGGACTGGGCTAGGTGCTGTGAGCGTAGGTAGGCTAGGTACTTGGAACGCCAGGCATTGGTGAAGAGGCTGACGATCTTCTGCTTGGCCACCTGGAGCCGTCGAAGCTGGGGAGCTGAGGCTGGTGTGCAGGAAGACTCGAAAAGGATGGGAGGAGAGAGGAGTGTGGCTGGTGTGAGCGCCCGGAAGTCCTCGGGGCCGTCAGAGACGGGGCAGAGGGGCCTAGAGTTGATGGCCGCCTCCACGCGCACCACCACCATCTGGAACTCGTCCAAGGCCAGCTGTCTGTGCCACAGCGCTGGCTTGAGGGCCTCCTTGATGGTCCGGTTGAGCCGCTCGTTGGGCCTGTTGACCCAGGGGGCCCGGACTGGAAGCAGTTGGAAGGAGATGGAGTGCCGACTGGCGAACTCCTCGAGGCTGAGCGGGATGTAGCTGGGGCAGCAGAGGACGGGCTTCAGGGCCCTGGCCATGCCGGTGAACGCCGTCGCGTTGTCCAGCCACACCACCCCCTCTGTCAGACCACGCCGGCTCCAGAACCTTTCGAAGGCATTGGAGGCGGATCAGGCACTGTAGTCCGTGAGGATCTCTAGGTGGCTGGCCCTCGTGGCAGCGCAGGTCAGGTGCATGATCCAGCGTTTCTCCAGGCTCTGCCCCACGATGGCGGTGAAGGGGGCCAGTTGGTCTGCAAAGACTGAGGAGAAGGGAGGCTTGCCGATGGCTAGGCGCTCTTTCGGCAGTGCTCCGAATGGTGGCAGTGGCAGCGGTGGGGCCTTTGATAGGCGGCACAGCTGGCAGCTGCGCACCGCCGCTCCCGCCTCCCTTGCACCGCCCGACACCCAGTACCGTCGCCGGAACAGGGCTAGGGTTGTAGAGGCTGAGGCATGGCCGTGCAGCTGGTGAGTGTGGAGGAGGACCAAGCTTGTGAAAGCGTGTCCTTGAGGCAGGAGGGCTGGTGGGGCCACGTGGGGATCCACCCCGAAGCGAGAGACGAGGCGGATGAGGCCGTCGGAGGCGAGTCTGGCTCCGAGCTGCTTGGCCCGGTTCACCACGGCCGGCTTCCCCTTGTCCGTGCGCAGGTACTCCAGCACCTCGCCGAACTCCGAGGCCTGCAGGGCCTTCACGTACTCGAACTCCACAGCCTCCTTCTCCTTCCAGTAGACTGGCCAGGAGGGCTTCTGCTGCTGATAGCTGAGAAAAACTTTGGCTGCCCGTCGAATCACGGCGCCGGTGCCTAGGAGGCGATTGAGAGAGTGGTAGCTGGCGGCGTTGAGCAGTGCAGGGAGCCCCAGTGCCCCGACGGAGCCCTGGTTGGATGGAGGGGTCTGGGCGGGCGGATACTGGCTGACTGCCTCACCGTCGCCCCCGGAGGGGGAGGGAGGGCTAACTGCAGTGGCCGGCGGCTCTGACTCCGCTCCCGGAGAAGGGCTGGGTGGCTCGCAGGGGGGCCCCGCCGCGACTGCCGCCGCTGCTGTGTCCGTAGCGCCTGAAGGAAGGCTGAGAAGTCCCGGTGGTTTAGCCATCGCTGCTCCAGGCTGGAAGCTTGGCCAGGCCTTGAACGGTAGGCGAAAGAAGGGTGGCCCTTGGAAGAAGAATGGTGAGGACTGCAGTTCTTGCAGACTCCTGGGCTTCGTGCACCAGTCGGCTGGGTTGAGGTTGGTGGGGATGAAGCGGAACTCGTGGGTGACGCCGGTGTCCAGGATCTCCCGGACCCGCCGCGTCTCGTAGGCCCTGGGGCCCTCCCCGGCCTTGAGCCAGGCGAGAACGATGCTGGAGTCGGTGTAGTGAACAACCGACTGGAACTTCCCTGGTGCCCCCTCTCCACAGAGCAGGTGGGCCGCTCGCTGTGCTATCTCTACCGCCCAGAGTTCTAAGCGCGGGGTAGTGATGATGATGCCGCGTCCTGGTCCCGGAACCAGCTGGCTCCTGGCCATGATCAAGCTTGACTGGCCCCCGTCCGCCGCACAGGCATAGATTGCGAAGCCGTAGCTCGTGTCACTGGCGTCGCTGGTGATGGCTAGCACTGCTGGTCCTTGGCGGAGGGCGAAGCATGGGAAGCGGAGAGTAGGCGCCTTCTCCAGCTGCGGCCGCAGCCACCCCCACTCGGCAGCCTGCTCCGCTGGCACTGGGTCCGCCCAGTCCTGGCAGGAGCTGTGAGTCTTCTGCATCGCCAGCTGCCCGCTCAGCGTGAGTGGGGTGAAGAAGCCGTAGGGATCGTACAGTCTGGCCACCCCAGAGGCGAGGTCGCGCACCTGGAGCTGGCCCTTGCTGAGATCGCTGAAGTCGACGGTGGGCCAGGACACGGTGTCGTCGCCCAGGTTCCAGATGATGCCCAGGTTCCGGAAGGTGGACTCTGCTGCCCTCCCCTTGGCCGGAATGTTGTCCAGGACCTTGGAGTGGGCGCTGCCGAAGGACTGGAGATTGAACTGGCCCTGGCTGAAGAGTGCCCGGAGCCCCTTGGCCACCCGCTTGGCCTCCTCCACAGATGCGCAGCCCACCACCACGTTGTCCGTGTACGTCCAGCCTGGCACCTTCCCCACCTCCTCCGCCGTCAGCCCCTCCAGGTTCCCTGCTGCCAACGCGTCATCGCAGAGCTTCCTGAAGCAGGCCTGGAGCAGCCAGGGAGAGGCGGAGCAGCCCATGATGACACGCACGTACTTGTAGACGCGAAAGTTGGACTTGGAGAGTGGGCGGGCAAAGTCCTCGGGCAGGATGATGCGGAGGGCCTCCTGATGGTCCGGCCTGACGCAGAGGGTGTAGAAGGCCTTCTGAATGTCCGCCGCGAACGCCACTGGATGCAGTCAGAGCCCCAGCTGGATGCGAAAGAGGTTGGAGAGGAGGTCAGGGCCAGCGTCGATGAGGTCATTGAGGCTGGTGGGCAGGTCCCCGCAGCGCGTGCTTGCATCCACCACCAGCCTCACCTTGGGCCCGGGAGCGGGAAAGTGTGGTAGGTGATGCAACAGGAGGCCAGTCGCCGCCGCCTCCGCCACCGGAACGATGATCCCGGCAGCCCGCTGACTCTCTAACTCCTTGTAGTAGGCAGTCCGTGCTTCTCCCGACAGGCGGCTGTCTGTCCGTGCTGAACACCCGTAGGCCTGAGCAAAGTTGGAAGCAAGGCTGGGGGCCTCGCGGCGGAAGGGAAGCGGAACTACGAAGGCCCCGTTGGCCTCCCGCGAGACCGCGGCCAGCAGCTCCTCCGTCTTCTCCTCCGCCCTTGTCTTCTGGGAGGCAGCCCCCGAGTCGAACCCCAGGAGGTCCAGAGCCATCTGGCTGTGGAGGTGCTCCTGCAGAGTGACTGGGACTGCTCCTGCCAGCAGTGCCGTTGCAGCTGTCTGGCTCCATGGCTGGCGTGGGTCCACCACCGTCATCTCCCCCGCCTCCACGATGCCTCGCAGGATGCTGCCGAAGCGGGTGTGAAAGACTGAGAGACCGGGTGAGAGGCTGGCTGAAGGGCTGGAGGCGCCGAGGACCTTCTCGTAGGCGTTGAGCCCGAGCAGTAGGCCCACCGCCCGTGCCTCCACCTCCTTGGGAGGCAGGTTGGTGATGCCGAACTCCGCCCCCGCCAGCTTGGCCAAGAGTTGAGGCTTTAGCTGGAAACCCCCGAGAGTGAGGGCTGGGCAAAGGACCTGGGCTGTGTAGGCGCGGATGCAGAGGCGGCTGCCGTCTCGTCCGCGGACCTCCACGTCCACTGGCCGGCTGGTGATGAGGCGGGTCTGGCTGGAGCCCGCGAAGCCGACTGACACCGTCTCCGGAGGACGCAGGCGAAGCTGCAGCTTTGTCGCCAGGTCCAGGGCAATCCAGCTGAGGCTGGAGCCCGAGTCGCAGAGCACGAAGGCTGAGACCGTCTGACGGGGCCGGTTCGGGTGCTCCAACGCAGCTGCAAAGGAGGCGAGGATGGCCGCTGGAAGGCCGGCTTTGCCCACCAGGCTGAGCTGGGCCTCTGTCGGCTGGTGGACTGGCACGCCCGTCGCCGTAGCCGTCGTCTGCGGCGCTGGTGGCCCACTGGCTGGTGGGGAAGGGTGCAGAGCGGTGTGATGACGACCGTTGCACGTCCGGCAGTTGGTTGTGGAGGGGCACTTCGCAGCCCCGCCAGCGTGGTTGTCGCGGAGGCAATTGAAGCACCGCCGTTTCACCCGCGCCCGCTCTTTCCGTGCCTCCGCCGTGGGGTAGGCTGAGCAGGTGTTCGTGGGGTGCTTGCCCCCGCAGAACGTACACCCTCGCTCCCTCTCCTTGGGCTGCTGGCGCTCCCAGTGGCTGGAGGGGCCCTGCTGGGCGGGGGCCTGGAAAGGATGCTGGTTCCGCTGACCTTGCTGAGCACCGCTTGCTGACCGCTGACCCCGTCCGCTCCCCGCTGAAGCCCCGGCGAAAAGAGAGGCTGAGAAGCCAGCTCCTAGCCCAGCCTCCTCACTGGCCCGAGCGGCCTGCAGGCAACACTCAGCCGCGAGGGCCTCCAGGAACTCCTTGAAGGTGGGTGTGAGAGGCTTTCCCTGACGATTGCGGTCCAGGTGCAGCTGGCGGACCAGCTCCGGCAGAGCCTTGTCCAGCAGCCCGTACGTGTGGGTGTCCAGGGCGTCGTCACTGACACCGAGGGCCTTGAGCCGGCTGGCGATGATGGAGAGGCCGTCCTTGAGGCCTTCCAGGCCCGCGACGTCCCCGTCGCCCACCGCCACCAGATCCAGCAGACCCTTGAACAGCGCCCTCTTCATCGTGTCCTTGCAGTCGTAGTTGAGGTCGAGAAGGTGAAGGCACTCTTGGAAGCTGCCGGGGGTGAAGGGGTCCAGGTGCTTGATCTTCGTCTTTGCTGCCCCGTCCAGCTGGTTCAGCAGATGGACCACCCGGTCGCTCTCCACCAGGTTCCCGTTCTGTTCCAGGTGGTGCTTAACCCAGGAGCGGAAGTCTGGGTAGTCGGAGACGTCGGAGCCATCGAAGGCCTTGATCTCGTGAGTGAGCTTGGGGAGGCTGGTCGGCGTCCTAGCTGCCCCCGTCCCCGGCATGGCCGCCGTCGTCACCGGCGGGCCTGCCGTCCGCAGACTCGCGATGAGGTCCGCCATCCGTTTGTCTGCAGCCCTCCGCTCCTCCGCTCGCTCCTGCCGTTCCCGTACTGCCGCTGCCTGGGCCTGGCACCCCTGCTCCACCAGACCCGCCAAGATCGCCATCAAGGCCGGGTCCAGGCTGGAGGCTGGCTGGGCTGGGACTGAAAAGAGAGGGCTTCCAAACGCCGCTGTCGATTGGGGGAAAGAAAGGGGCTGGCATCGTCCGCGGCGCCGCTGTCGTGGACAGGGCTGCCGTCGTTGTCAGGGCCGCCGTTGTTGCTGGGGCTGCCATTGTTGCCGGGGCCGCCATCATTGTCGGGGCCGCCGTCGTCGTCGTGGCCGCCGTTGACTTCACCCGCTGCTTGGGCCCCACGTAGGTGTAGGTGAGCGGATGCTTCTCCGTCCCCAGACGGCCTTTCGTAGGAGGCAAGAGGGAAGCTAGGACTAGCTGGTCCGTGAAGCTGGAAGGAGAGAGATGCCAACCCTCATAGCAGGCGGCGCAGGTGAAGGTGAAGGCGAGGGCTGAGGGATCCTTGGCGACGATGCGATCGTGCAGGCTGAGCCAGGCCTCCACCGTCGCGGAGCCGTGGGGCTGGAAGAGGACGTTGAGGCCGTCCAGGCAGTAGGCTTCCTGGCAGCCGTCGCAGATCACCCGCTCCTCCGTGTGCACCACCGCCGAGCACTTCCCCGAGCATGCCGGAGAGTCCGGCCCCATCACCAGCGCCATTGAGCTGCAGGCCAGAAGGCAGAAGGAGGGAGCAAAGAGAGGGGCAGGAACCGAAGAGAGAGAGGTGTGTCAAGCGCGAGCCTGACAGGGACCTAAGTGCGCTTGAGATGCTTCCCGCTGAAGCAGTAGGGGCAGGCGAAGAGCAGACTGAGGACGAAGGCGAAGGACTCCAGCCCGACCTCAACTCACGCCACCACCAGAGACTCAGGACTCGCAAAGAACAGCCCACCGCAAGAGGACGGCACGTCTGGGGTCACCCAAACACACCTCCTAGCGATTGCGAAGCTTGTCCTCGGAGCTGAAGCTGTTGGGCGGCAAAGCCGGCCACTTTTAGACGAAAGCCAGTTTGGGACTGGTACGGCTCTATGTTCTCGTCAACTTTATGAGGCAATATGAGGCAGGCGGGGCAGGCGGGGCAGACCTGCCCCTCGCCAGGACTCTAGTTGCCCCTCGCCAGGACTCTAGTCTGGCATAACAACCAATTTCCATTAAACAATGAAATATATGTACAACCAGGTTTATTTTCTATCACTGGGACTCAAACACATTTTGAATGCAAACAGTCCTTTAACCAAGCATGTATGTGAGCACTTTCCCAGGCCCCATATTGCTTCATAAATTCTCCGCTGCTAGAGTTATAAAATCCGATTTTAGAATATAAATTCTTTTTTCGACATTTCAAAATCATCGACTCTGGTTTAGCATCACTAATCCATATTTGACGACAATAATTCAATTCCTTTTTCTTTGTCACATTTGCTATTGAATACGTACTGAGAGTGGTTGTGGATGAGAATTTGAAAGTGTAGGTCTGTGCAGGAAGTGGCGGTGCCACTCCATCCGCTGCGAAGGAACGCCGGAATTCTATTGCATCAAATCGTAGAAGTTCGAGGGAAAATGTGGGAGCCCTTCTGCATGAACGATCGAGCAGGCAAAATCCCACCGGTACGCGGGAGGCGGGCCAGACTCCGCCTCGAGAAGCGTACTCCGAATGATTGACAAAAGGGCACCGGAATGGCATTGAAGAGATGGAACATCAGACGTCAGAGTAGTGCTAGAGAGGAGTTGAGAGGCTGGGCGCATAGGGTAGATGGCAAAGGGGTGTGTGTAGGGTGACTGGGGAGAGGGCGAGACGAGAAAGATACATTGCTTCAATGACTGCTAAAGCCAACAGAAAGCCTCACAAGTAGATGCCCAGACCACTATAGCAATTGGCAATGCTCACCAGTAGACTCTGGACAGCAGTCCGCTTGCAGCATTGTAATGCTTTTTGATTAGTCGTCCTAGGGAAATATTACTCTGGTGCACGTGAGCCTGTTTACGGGGTGTAAGTGAAACCTCACCAGCTCGGGAAGATTGGGCTTGCGCCTCTGGCTGGTTGCTTGTAACCGAATTGCCTTTGACTTTGTTTTAACTTCCCCAGTTGATGCCCAGGCCGCTAAAGTGATGGGTAATGCTCACCAGTACATGCCCAGACTGCTAAAGCCATTGCCAAGTGTCATCAGCAGACGGCCAGAATGTTAAAGCCATGGGCAAGCCTCAGCAGTGGATTCCCATACTGCTAAAGTCATGGTCTTGCACACGCCGTGACCTTGAGAGGTACCACCAGACCTTGTTGAGACCCCAAAAAAGTAAAAAAAAGTTTTACTACCTTTCATCTTTCTTGTATATATTTTCTTAAATCCTTTTTTATTCTTTATTGAACTGTGTTTTTAGATATGCATAAATCGTAATAGATCAAAAAATTGATTCCTTGTAACTCCGCAGCTTGATCGAGTTTTCGTGCATGCCGCACAGCACAAACAAGTGCTTGTTCACGCCGCTTGAATTTTGACAAGATGAAGAATTTTTTTTTAAGAATTCCACCTCCTCGATAAATTTTTCTTAAATGCTTAACAACAAACATTCTTTATCCAACCATGTTTTCAGATAGCTATGAATCGCAGTAGATCAAAAAATCGCTTCCTTGCAACTCCACAGCACAGACAAGCGCTCAAGTGCACCGCACGACATGCTTGACCCCTGAAAGTTGGGCTCCACTGCGCCGCGCGGTGTGGTCGACCCCAGGGTCATCCTTGCCGCGACTCGCGGCGAGGTCAATCCCAGGGCCAACCTTGCCACGTGGCGAGGTTGACCCCAGGGTTGTCCTCGCCGCGCGGCATGGTTGACCCCTTGAGGCCGAGCAGCACGTAACTGAACCAAGGCCTGCAATAG
>JASANA010005157.1:0-16629 GCA_030248095.1 Ptycholaimellus sp. GST1_10
GAGACGAATTTGCCGGACGTGGTAAAATGCTGAATTCTCAACTGATTTGGACAAACTTTTTTTTCCCTGAAAGGTAATAAAATTTTAGGAAGATCTGGAGTGGTGGAATCGGTTTCCGACCATTTGAAACATTACTTTTTTGGGTAGAAAGGTTGAAAATTTGGGTATGCTGTAAAAAGATCAATTCTCAATGAATTTTGACAAACTTTTTTTCCCCTGAAAGGTAACAAAATTTTAGGAAGATCTGGAGGGGTGGACGCGGTTTCCGAGCATTTGAAACATTCCTTCTTTGGGTAGAAAGGTTGAAAAATGGGGTATGTTGATAAATGGCGAATTCTCAACGGATGTACACAAACTTTTTTTTGCTTAAAGGTAATAAAATTTTAGGGATATCTGGAGAGGTGGAACAAGTCCCGGAGCATTTGAAACATTACTTTTTTGGGTAGAAAGGTTGAAAAATGACGTATGTTGAGAGCTCCGCGGTCACCTATTGCGCTCTGCGCCATATACTTGTTAAAGAAGAATTGCAAATCCCAGCTGCCGCATCTAATTGGATGTACACAGGCTATTTGACGAATCTGGAAGGATGCTTTTAGCTGCTGAATGTGGAAAGGGTCGGCAATTGAATTCCATTAAATGCCTAAAATTTTAGTGAAAAATTCAATGCCGTTTTCTGTGCAAACATTGACTGCGCATTAAACCTTGAATGTTTAAAAATTACACTGAACAGTAAAACTAATAATTGAAACTAAACTATGCTTTGGAGATCAATTGTAATCATATCAGTTAATTTTAATAAATTGTTCTATTTTTAATTAATCGTTGCAAGCATAGATTAGCTGAAAAAGGTATGTAAATATGAATTCGAATAAAAAATTATTTAAACTTAAGTTAATTTTTGAAAAGATCTGAAAATCTGCTCAAACTGATTCCTCTATAACGATTGAATTTAAAAAAATGATAAGTTAGTAAGCTTAAAAATTTAAAAAGATTATTTAACCAATAAAATTATAATAAAGTGGCCATAGCCAAAGAAAACCAAAAAATCATTTGGGATAATTTAAATATTTAAATTCAAAATATAAGTCAACAAAAATACCCTAATTAATAAAAGAAAGTTATGATGTGCGCCGCAGGCCCTCCCAACCTAGTCCATATATATAATAGAGGAGCCTGTCTTGTCCGTTAGCATGGCAGGCACCATGAGGGAAGCAGCTGGTGAGGAGGTGAGAGTGTTTTTGGGTAAATCAGGGTCGGGGAACACAATTCTGAGTTAATCAGCTTGCGCCGATCACGGGAATGTGCTTGAAACGTTGAAAATGTAATTTTTATCAATGTTTTTGAACTGCGCAGTTTTGAAAGCTACTCAATCGGGCCAAATTTCAGTCATTACAGATATATTTTCCGGACACTTTGGTAAACCACATTATTTATTAGGCAAGCTGACCTTACATGGGTTGGCTGCCTAATTTTGATGTCCCTTGAGGACGGCCAGGTGTTTGCTTCTGCATTCATTTGGTGTGGCTGTAATTTGGCCACTGGGTGGGATCACTTAAAAGAGTCAATAGGCCACAAAAAAGGCAAAAGCATGAAAAAAACTGAGCACCTGTGTAGCAGGACCCACACAGCCCAATTTCAATTCATTCAGTCCATTTCCTCCTCCCCCCCCCCCCCACAACCATTTGCCTTGCTCTATCACCAGACTAGCCCCATCTGTTAGCCAATCCTCCCATGTAGGGCGGTGGATGTCAGATGCTTTTACGGGCCTATTTAGGCTCACCCAATCCTCCCATGTAGGGCGGTGGATGCCAGATGCTTTTACAGGCCTATTTAGGCTCACCCAATCCTCCCATGTAGGACGGTGGATGCCAGATGCTTTTACAGGCCTATTTAGGCTCACCCAATCCTCCCATGTAGGGCGGTGGAAGCTAGATGCTTTTACAGGCCTATTTAGGCTCACCCAATCCATCCATGTAGGGCGGTGGATGCCAGATGCTTTTACAGGCATATTTAGGCTCACCCCATCCTCCCATGTAGGGCGGTGGATGCCAGATGCTTTTACAGGCCTATTTAGGCTCACCCAATCTTCCCATGTAGGGCGGTGGATGCCAGATGCTTTTACAGGCCTATTTAGGCTCACCCAGTCCTCCCATGTAGGGCGGTGGATGCCAGATGCTTTTACAGGCCTATTTAGGCTCACCCAGTCCTCCCATGGAGGGCGGTGGATGCCAGATGCTTTTACAGGCCTATTTAGGCTCTCCCAATCCTCCCATGTAGGGCGGTGGATGCCAGATGCTTTTACAGGCCTATTTAGGCTCTTCCCAATCCTCCCATGTAGGGCGGTGGATGCCAGATGCTTTCAGAGGCCTATTCAGGCTCTTCCCAATCCTCCCATGTAGGGCGGTGGATGCCAGATGCTTTTACAGGCCGACGTTTAGGCTCTCCCAATCCTCCCATGTAGAGGCGGTGGGATGCCAGATGCTTTTACAGGCCTATTTAGGCTCTCCCAATCCTCCCATGTAGGGCGGTGGATGCCAGATGCTTTTACAGGCCTATTTAGGCTCTCCCAATCCTCCCATGTAGGGCGGTGGATGCCGGTGGATTTTTGCAGTTAAAACGATGCTTAAAGGGTAAATCGGGGCTGCCTAACTTGAATTTTAACTGCACTGGGTTGCCAGATGCCTTTTAATACCTCGAAAATGGCAATTTTGTTCAATTTTAAGTCATTTTTCGGGCATTGTAAATCTGCGCAATTTGGCCAGTTATCCAACGAAGGGAGCTTTCAGGGATTCTTAAAGTTGGCAGTGGGTACAGTTGGTGGCATATTTGATGCATATTTGACAGGAGAATCTGCTTTTAATATTGAGTTAGAATTTGATGTTTTTTTTGCAATTTCTGATCATGTGAAGGCTGCAGCTTCAGTCAGTGGTGTCGACACAAAACACAGAAAAGACACGGAAACAAAAACACAAAAAAAAACAAAAAAAATCACGTTTTGTGTTGTTTTTTCGTGCAAAACAAAGACACGAAAACACAAAAGACACGGAACGAAAAAATCCAAATACGTTTTGTTTTTGTGTGCTCATAGAAATGGCCTTCGCTCCAGGGCCCAAGACCAGATTCCTTCTTCTTCACACCTTTCATGGTGCCTTGTCCTGTACGTCATGGAATACCTTCCTCTTCTAGCCGCAATACTTTCTGCTTTTTCATTCAAATACACTCAAACTGGGCTGGAAATTAATGTTGGTTTGGATGCTGTTGGCAAGTTATTGGCACGCATTCAACCTTCTTCAACTCACTGCCACTGCAACTGCGCACTTCCTGACGCTGTGGTACAAGATCATCGCGGGGGCTCTGGACAAATTCATCGCCTTTCATCCAACAATTGTTATCCGTTTTTCAGCCTGAGACTGAATAGGATTAAGAGGGGGATTACAGGCCTTTCAAGTCGTATCCAGCCCACTTCCCTTTATCGAAAGCTGGCCCTTTCTGTCCTCAGCCTCCCGTCTAGCTCTGCAGATGCCGAGCGCCTCTTTAGCCGCATGGGGCTGTTGCTTAGCAACCGCCGCAATAGGCTCAAGGAGGAGAGTGTGAAGGCCATTCTCATGTTTCAAACGAACCGATGGGTGCTCATGAAGTAGCACAGGACGTTTTCCCATTGCTCCATTGTGTTCTTTCATGTTTACGACGAAAAAATGGGCATCAATATGACTCGGCAAAAAATTTCCAGGAAACCTCTATGAGCACACGAAATGAATATTGTTTCGTGTCATACACAAAAACAACACACACGGAATGGCTGGCACCCCATTCGAGTCATTGTGCGCACGACACAAAAGAAAATTTTTGCGTTCGCACACCACTGGCTTCAGTGCAGCATTCCGGTCAGTTCAGAATTCAATTATAGAATAAGTGGTTGACATAAAGCATTGAGTGCGCATTATTAACACCTTGCATGTTATATGAATGCGGCGCTGAACAGTAAACCTAAGTAATTCGAACTAAATTGAAGTTTGCTTTGAAGACTTGATAAATTAATTGTAATCGTTTAAGTTATGCATTGATTAATCATTTTATTATTAACTAATTAATTGTTGTACGTGTAGATTAAACTTGAAATGGTAATTACTAAATTAAATAAATGCTTAAAAATATTGCAAATAATTACTGTACAGTAGGCATAGGGCCACAAAATGCATACATAGAATTGTTAGCAAAGAAACGAAGCAAGTTTATTTATTTGACTGAACAAAGGAAGATCAGTTTGTTTCCTTGCCAGTTGATTTAATAGTTCAATTTTCAATCAATAAAAATTTCAGACGATAAATTGATAAACCCCACAGATTGAAAAAAACTGTTGATTAAGCCCTTTTGCTTTATAATGGTCATTGAATTTTCATTCCAAGTTACAATGTATTTGAAATAGATTTGAATAAAAGGGAAAACCTCTATGGAGCCCACTAAAGAGGACGAGCAAAGGTGCAGGCAATGCACGCCCATCCTGTCCTCACCGATGCTCCACGAGGTGCATGAAGAACCCGCTTTCCCAGCCAGACCAGCCTCCTGCTGCCCTCTCCTCCTAAACTACTATGCCATGATGTAGAAGATGCGCAACGAAGCCCTGGTCCCTGTCCAGCTGCTACAGCTTGGGCATACCACTTCTCTTGCATTTGTTTGGACTCAAAGTCTGCTAGAGTGTGTGTGCGGTCTGGTGCTGTGTCTGAGGTCATCCTGATGACGCTCATATGCCACTTCAGCCTGGACAAGGCCACCTGTGGCTTTGACAAACCCTCTCCTTTGTCCTCAATCACTGCTTGGTCACTGCCTAGGCCCACACCAGACATACTGGCACTCTCATGGACTTCCTCTCACCCTCGCATCATCCTCCTTCTGGGTCTTTTTTCCCCTGCAGCTACTCCAGCAGCTGGCCTACCACCTCATCCACGCAAGGTCATCCAGCAAGCACAGTTTGGTCACTGTCTTGGCTCAGGCCTTGGCAAATGGGGCTCCTTTGGTGGTCTTTTTCTCATCTCCTGAGCGCGGGTGGAGTTCTGTCTGGTGATGGTGGCCAAGTCCCTCTTCAACAATGGGGCCGGCGTTAAGCCCTGCATTGCCAACTGCCCCAATGATAGCCACGTGGAGGAGAAGGTCATCTGTGGGGACTGTGACAGCATCATGCCAGCCTGGACCAGCTCTTTTACTCCCTGGGCTCAGCGGCAGTGGAGGTTAGCTCAGCATCCTGGACCACATCAACCAGCAGGAGTGGCTGCGGTGGACTTCAAGTTCTCCTGCCCCACCTGCCTGGACATGCAGCACCTCGCCTCAGCCTCCTTCATCAACCAGCTTGTCATGGCCAAGCTGGCCAAGGCCTCTGTCCGGGCGGGGACCATGCAAGCCATCTCCTACACCTATCAGCCTCCCAAATGCAAAGCTCAGCCAACAAAGCCACTCACGGCATTGGCTCCCACTCTGGTGCCCCCAAGAGGGACAGCAGTGGATCTGACGGTGCCTGCTTTGATGGGGGGGGGGGGGGCATGGTAGCATACCTGGACTTCAGGAGCTAGGTCCACAAACACCTGGAGGCCAACTGCCTGCCCAACAATGATCACTTTGTCCACCTGCTCAATGCTCTGGACAGGCCTGCCAAGTCCAAGATACAGCACCTGGACCCCTTTGGCGCCATGGCCTTCAAGGATGCCCTGGCTATCCTGAGAGCAGTTCTTTTACTCGCCTCCAGTCCTGGAGTCGACTCCGCCTCCGGAGGCGACTTCAATGTTTTCAAACGTGGAGGCGAGTAAAAGAACAAGTCCCAGCCGCCTCCGCTTAAAAATGGCTCCAGTTCTTTTACTCGCCTCTGGAGGCGGAGTCGACTTCACCTCCGCGGAGGCGGCTACGACTTGAGTTCTTTTACTCGCCTCCAGAGGCGGAGTCGACTCCGGAGGTGGCTGGGGGCTGTTCTTTTACTCCAAATTCGGAGGCGGAGTCGACTCCGCCTCCGGCTAAAAAGCGGAGGTGGCTTGAAGCTCCCTCCGCTTGGCTGGAGGTGACTTTATAAGGGGGAAAACAATGAAAAAGGGAAAGAAGTGAACGTAGGGAAGCGAGATAAGGGAAAGAATGGAAACTTGGAAGGGAAAAAGGAACAGTACAAACGGAAAAAATAGAAAAGAACAGTTTAAAAAGAACAAAAAAGTCAAAAAATGAAAACGAACAAAGAAAAGCAGAAAAGCGCGTAGAGAAGTAGGTGCCCAAGCAGGGTGTGAAAATGCGCATAGCCTTTGTCTTAAATCCCCCGAAATAACTTGCATCAAGTTTTCTTGAAATTGCAGCCAGAAGACGTCTGCCTAGCCTGTAGTGCCAATTAATGATGAGGAATGCGCTGTCCTTGTTGAGCTAATCCGTCCTCATCTAGACACCATCATCGGCAAAATCAACAATGCCTGTCTAACCTGACGAAGTCTCAAGCCCGGATGGAGCATGGATGGATGCCAGTAAAAGAACAGCCCTCCTCCAGACAAGTGTCGGCGGAGGCGCCACTGCTTGGCGGCAGCTTTGAGTAAAAGAACAGCCTCCCGCCAGCTGTCGGGGGGAGGGCCGACGGTAGTAAAAGAACTGACAAGCGTCGGCGGAGGATCCTCCGCCCCCAGCGGTGGAGGCGCCACCGCCTCCGCGAAAAAGAATTGCCCTCTGGACTCCAACTATGACTATGAAGAGGGCCCTGTACAAGAGCTTGGCAGAGCTGGAGGCCATGCAGGATGGTAATGCAGTGGGAGGCCTTTAAAGGTCAAATGTCAAAAATGACACCTCCTCCGATTTCGATGAAATTTTTTTCCTAGTTAGGGGACACCAAAGTAAGCTTGCGTGCATAAGCCGTTTTTCCACTTTGGAGTAATTTTTTTGAGAAAAAAATTCCAATGTTTCCTGTGTTATAGCATAGGGCAAATTTAAAAAAAATTCATAACTCCTAAATGCTGAGGGCCGCCGCATTAGGCCGCATAATACAACTTGTATTTATTGAAAAGCCAACAGAAAAAAATATAATTGGGTTTCAAATCGGAAGGGATAATATGGGAGAGCCGAAAAACTGCCAAAAATCGTCATTTTTGATGATTTTTGGAGGTTTTTCACACTTTTTCATAAATTTAAAATTTTTCCGCATTGGGACCCCAATTTTTGAAATCTATGCCCCCAAATGCACCCATTACTATAAAGTTTAGCCCTAATTAATAAAAATAATGTTTTATGATTTTTTTACCCCACTAAAAAATGCGAAAAAAATTTTTTATTAATTAGGGCTCAATTTTATAGTAATGGGTCCATTTGGGGGCGTAGATTTCAAAAATTGGGGTCCCAAATGCGGGAAAAATTTTAAATTTATGAAAAAGTGTGAAAAACCTCCAAAAATCATCAAAAATGACGATTTTTGGCAGTTTTTCGGCTCTCCCACATTATCCCTTCCGATTTGAAACCCAATTATATTTTTTTCTGTTGGCTTTTCAATAAATACAAGTTGTATTATGCGGCCTAATGCGGCGGCATCAGCATTTAGGAGTTATGAATTTTTTTTAAATTTGCCCTATGCTATAACACAGGAAACATTGGAATTTTTTTCTCAAAAAAATTACTCCAAAGTGGAAAAACGGCTTATGCACGCAAACTTATTTTGGTGTCCCCTAACTAGGAAAAAAATTTCATCGAAATCGGAGGAGGTGTCATTTTTGACATTTGACCTTTAAGGACACACTCTCCATCATCAGCCCCTGGCTGGCAGCCCTGGGGGTTGTAGCAGTTGCCCTGGACTTGCACACCTATGGGCTTCTGCAGAACGCACCACCTGCTTTTGTCAAGGATCTCCACACAGACAGGAACAGAGTGGGCCAGGACCTCACACCCACCTTTGCAGAGTTCCTGCAGGCCCTCACAGCAGACTGCCGACTGGAGGCTGCTGGGCCTCATTAGCTGCAGCAGAGGCCTCTCGGTTCTCCTCGCCTGAGGGCCCGGGGCCCAGCCAGGCCAGGCAGGCCAGGCAGCACCATAGGCAGCCCCCCCACACAAGAGCACCCTTCCAGGCTCCTCCCCAGGCATCAGGGCTGGGAGGTAGTGGAGTGAGGGGTGGGGGCAAGGCAGGCAGAAAGGGGAGCAGAAGGACAAAGCTCAGCCACTGCCATGCAGCTTTTGCAACATGGCAGGGCATGGGGCATGGAGGTGCAAGCAGTAAAAGATGCCAGTGGCTAGGGAGGCCTGGGTCAAGGAGCTCCAGGTCTGCTGGAACTGTCTCAGGAAGCACAAGGTCCAGGACTGCCAGTCCTTCAGGACCTGCTGGATCTGTGGCCAGCGGCACCACACAACCATTCACAAGGAGAGGGCAGGAGGCCAGACAGAGATGGGGCTGATGGGCACAGGGGCACAGTGGAGCATTGAGTCAGTGGACCACACAAACCTGAACCTGACCAGAACTCCCGGGCAGTGGACAGCCATCCTCGCCACATTCACCTGCACCCTCCAGCACCCCCGCGAACCAGAGCTCCAGTCCAAGGCCTTCACTCTCTGCAACTCTGGGGCCTCACTCTCTTGAATCTGGTCTGACCTGGTCTGGGAGCTGAGCCTGTGGCAGCTGCCTCCAGAGATGGTGATGGTTGCCTATGCAGGGAAGGGGCAAGTGAAGACACTGATGATTCAGCCAGTGGAGCTTTGAGTCATTGGCAGATTTGGCTACCATCTCTCCATCAAGGCCTATCAGGCCTCAGTCCTGTGTCCAGACCTGGCACTGGGAGGCTTCCGCCTGGCAGAGGGGCTGCTGGAGATGGTGGGGATTCTGGAGCTTGGCTTTGCAAACCTGCCCTCAGCACAGGTGGAGAGTAGGGTGGTTGGGCTGCTGGTCCACCTGAATGCCAATAAATGCATCTTGAACGCCACTTGCCCTTCTGCTCTGCTCACAGACAGACTCTCAATCTATCACTCACACTTTGGATTCATGCTCAGAGGCTTGCTGGGGTCTGGGGAGAGGGTCATCATGGATCAGCGGTGAGCCTGGATGGCGACCTGCCACACAGCCTTCCATGTCCTCAGCACCTCAGTGACCCTGCAGGAGTACCTGGATTGGCAGATGGCTCTGGACATCCTGGGCTTCAAGAAGGAGGCAGACTCCACGGTCATGGAGGTGGAGGCCAAAACTGCCTGGCTGCTGGAGAATGTGATGTGGGGAGAGGATGGCACTTTCACTGTCCCTCTCCCTTTCAAGGCTCAAGCTCAGGCCCTTGCCTCCAACTTTGCCCAGGCCTATGGGATCGCAGAGTCAATGGACCACCTGCTGTCCAGGGAGGAGCAGCAAGCCTACTATGCAGAGTTTAGGGCACAGGCAGATGCGGGGATCATTGTGCCACTCATGGAGGCGGTGCCAGAGGAGCGGTTGGTGCACCACCTACCTCACTTTCTGGCCCCTGAGCCCAAAACGCAGACAGTGGTGGACACAAGCAGCAAGTGCAGCAGCCCTCCTATGAGTCTCAACGATGTCATTGACACAGGCCCAGATCTCCTCACCAGCCTACTCAGAGTTCAGCTGGGACTCTGCCTCCAGCCAGTGGCCTTTGCAGCCAACCTCCAGAAGGCCTTCTATACACTGCACTTCCACAAGGACTGCTGCTGGATGCCCTCTGCATCCACGGATGCCCTCTGCATGCTGTTGCCAGAGGACTGGGGGAAGCCCCCCTCCCCCTCAAACGTTCGTGATTGGAAGTACTGCAGGGAGATCATAGGTTGGTCAGCCTCCCCATGGTTGCTCCAGGATTGTATCCACTGCCTTTGCCATGATACAAGGGACTCTGCAGTCCATGAGAGCCTCACTGAGAAGGAGGTGGCAGTGGTGCTGGGCTGGACAAATCGACAATCTGGTCGTCGGCCCTGCCTCAGTGGGGGAGGCTCAGAGGCAGGCTTAGGGCCTTTGTAGCCTCTTCACCCATGCCCAGTTCAACTTGTGCGCCTTCAGCTCTGCTCACTCCAAGGTCATGGCAGGGCTTCCGGCAGAGGCCAAGGCAGAGGAGATGGAGTTCAAGAATCTGGGGGTGGTCTGGCCTCTGGAGGACAATACACTCTCATGCCCAGTAGTGGACTTCAGTGACCTCATGGGCCACCCAGGGCTCTGGGCCAGGGATCTAGCTTCTGGAGTTGCCCGTCTCTACAACCCCATTGGCATGTTCACACTGCTCACTTTCCAAGGGCACCTGGTGATGCAGGCAGCTCACCAGTTCTGCAGCATCTGGGATGATGCAGTTCTGGAGGAGCTTCCGAAGGCTTGGATGGCCTTGCAGCCTCAGCTGGAGAAGGCCCCCTCCGTCCTCTTCCAGCGCTACACCTTTGGAAAGGCAAACACACTGGCCATCAATTCGGATGCCTCCAACACCAGCTATGGCATTGCCCTGTATACTTGCATGAGACAGTCCAGCCACCTACCATGGGGGGATGATTTATTCGGACAGTGGCCACCCCCTGACCCTCATGAGACTCTGGCACCAAATGCTGGCTCCTCCACCTCACCTGTGCTGCCACATGGGCCAGCCATCTGGAGGTCCTACAAGAAATGCCTTTGAATGCTTCTGTGCATGGAGAGGGCTGCTGCTGGGGGTGATCTGGATCAATCATGGTACAGACTTTCAGTTGGCAGCAAGGACACTGGCACTGGTGCTGGTGTTCCCTGGATACTTGCCCCTCAGCCTCAAGGAGTTTGCTGCCACGCACTCCATCCAATTTCACCTCACAGTCATCAAGGCGCCCTGGGTGAATGGGGCCAATGAGCGCCTCAACCGGAGCATCAAGGACTCCCTCAAGCCACTGCTCTGGAAGCGGCACCTGCAGGAGGATGCCTTCAACACGGTTGTGTTCCACGTTGAGGCCACCATCAACTCACACCCACTCTGCCCAGTCACTGATGCTCCTGGGGACTTCAGGGCCATTACTCCAGTCTCTCTTCTTTCTCCACTAGTCCTTTTCGACTCCTCTCCATGCTCCCTGGCAGGAGCAAAGGCCCTACAGGGCTTCCAGATGGCCAATCAGAGGCTGGTCAAGGCATTCGTGGATGCCTGGCAGTCCAAGTACATTGCCTACCTCCGCTCCCAGCAACTGGCCCAGGCCAACCAATATGGCCTCAAGTCCTGTCCAGCCCCTCCAGTTGACTCAGCCTGCCTCCTAGCAGATGAGAAGCCGAGACAGCTCTGGAAGCTGGTGAGGGTGGTGGAGTAGTTCCTGCACAGTTCCAGGTTCATCTTCTTTGTCTCCCTTCGCGATGCCTCCAGATATGTGGTCAAATGTTCCATCTCCCAGCTTGTCCTCTTGGAGGCTGCCAACATCGCCAGCAGCAAGGAGTCCAAGCTCCTTCCTCAAGCATCTTTGAGAGAATGCTCTGGCCCCCCAGGCCTTAGAGCTACCCTCCCTTGTGGTGAACCTCTACCAGCTGCTGATACTGATTCTGCTCCAGTTCAACCTCAGGTGGGGCAAGTGCCAAATCTGGGGGACCATTAGCCTTCAGCACGGGAACTGCGCTACCTCTGCCGCCAGGCCTCCAAGGAACCCAGACACCTTCCCAGACACTCTTCCCTCAATTTCCCCTCTTTCTGCTGTTCTTTTGCTCCCTTCCCTGGCCGCAGGGCCAGCACATGTTGGAGGAGTGATTGCGCACCCAGCTTGCCTTATTACCCCCTGTGCCTAGGCTAGGTCCTGCTCCTATCCCTACTGCACCCACTTTCCAGCCATTCATTTGCCTTAGGCAGGTTCAAACCTGCTCCCAGGGGAGCCGCCCACCCTTGCACCATGGCAGGTCAGGGCTGGCCTTTTGGCCAGCTCTAGGTGGAAACCTCGCACTGGCATTGGCCTGGAAGCAGTGGAAGGGCCTTGTTTCAGTGAGAAATAGGTGAGCTTTTTGAAGATTAGTTCAGTTCAATTTGCATTCGCTTGCTTCTGTGCATCCAGTTCATGCTTGAATCATTTGCCTTGTGATGATCCAAATCTTCTGCTACAGCTTTCATCCATTGAGCCTTTTGGCTAGTTGCTTTACTGCTTCCTATTTTAGTTTCACGCCTTCTAGGCAGTGAAAAAGCCAGAGTTGGAGGGAGAGGTAGTCAATGCTGTGGCAAGTGGCATGCCTGCTCGGGCCCCATCACCCACCTGTCAGTCATAATTTATCATCGCTTGGCAAATCAGGCAAGCCTGTGAATGACTAGAGTCTGAGTAAGCCACCCTTGCCAAGGATCTCCACCAACTCCAAGACAACCAGCCTGTTTTGCAGGTCCACCCCTCCAACAAGAACTCCAAGCTGCCCTCCATCATGCTGAGATCATAGAAGCCCAAGCCTCTCGCCTCCATGCAGAGATCACCAGTCTCATCTTGGCAAAGGCAGCCAAAAGGGCCAAGTTTGGCCCCACCCTCACACTTGGGCTTCTCCTGGTCCATCTTGCGCTTGCCACCGATGGTCTTCTTGGCGAAGCCTGCAATTGGGGTATACAGGGTAACGGAGCAAAGAGTAGAGGTGGGCAGGAACCGGTCTTGCACTTCTTGGGGGGTGGAGTGGCCGGGGGTGGGGATGGCGGCTTCTGCTTGAATCTCTAGGGTGAAGAGCCGATCCAGTGGAGTAGAAGGCGAGTCAGAGTGATCTGCCGTGGGTGGGTAGGTCCGAAGGGGCACTTGGGGGAGGCTCCGTGGAGGGGATGAGAGGAAGAAGTCCTGGATGTCGCTGTTCTGGCGCTTCTTCTGCTTCTTAGCCTCTTCCTGCTCTTTCATCTCCTCCACTGCAACAGAAGACCAGCTACACAAAAAGATACACCCATGAAGGGAAAAAGGAAACTCACAGTATGCCTCATAGACGTTGCTGTGCATCTCTGGATACTCCTTAGAGTGGACCCTCTCGACGTGTCGGGCAAGCTCGCGCACATAGCCCGTCACGTTCCAGTCACAGTGAGGTCCATTGGGTTCCGACACCTTTAGCGGGAATTTTGCAGTAGATGCCCGAGCGGCCAGCCTTCCCCTTCACTTTGGGACCAGTCCCAGCCCACTCCTCTGGGATAAACTTCCAATAGCCCTTCTTTCAATCGCGACCCATTCCTAGCCCTTACTCAATGCCCTGTCTATGATAAAGATGCAACGATCTATCCCATGCAATACAAAGACTGTGGCCGCATTTTCACTCAGCAATGCCTATTCAATGCGCTGTCCAGGCTAACGTTAGACCATGGCATAAGAAATGGGAGCCGAATACTGAGTTGTAATGGCATAAATTCTGGCTTCCATGTAACTGTTAAAAGACTTAGCAGCCAAAGTATGTCATTTCTCCATTCCATGATACTCACATCCAACACAACTCACACTGTTAGGCATTAGACAACCTTTAGAGCTCCCATTCCCCAACCCATAACATGACAAAAGGGGTCGTATCCTCAAGGTTGTACAGGCAGTATCACATTCTCATGCCTCCTACCATCACATACAACGCCACATCTGCATTTCTTACAACAAACCAGTGCTCTAGAGACCACGAGGCATCAAAAAATGAATGAAAAATGAATAAAAAAATGGCTACCGCATTGAAAAAAAGTGTCTACCGTATTACCGTATAACATATTGACGTATATTTTGCGTTTTTTGCTAACAGTAAAAATCGGGAATCACTTATTTCTCAAAAATCAATACGGTGTTGATACGGCTGCCGCAATATACAGTAGATGGAATATACGTTAGACAACACTGGTTTTGGCAGTGGTGTGGTTGTGGGCCATTCGAAGCAGTTTTAATCATTTTCCAAGCATAATTTCCAAGAAAAATCAGATTTTCATCAAAATTTTACAGCAACTTCTTCAGACTGTCTATATCTCTTCCAATTTGCAACGAGATCGACCAGTACTGCGTATATTCATGTGCCTGGACAGCAAGGGAAGAGCTCCAACTCATACAGTGCATCATCTATGACTTTGCCTGTTCTCTGGACATGTACGGCATGGCCAGAGAGGCCAGCTTCATTCGCCCGCCACACACAGTTCCTTCTTGACTCATTCCACCAGTCCAACAACCAGTCCTTCTTTATCGATCTGGTCAAATCAAATACCAACGAATTATATACCAAAATGACCACAAGAAACTGAATTTTAACGTGGTCATAGTCCACCCCTTGGCAGAACCACTCACAATTGAGCTATCAGTTTTTTGTCTGCCAAAATGGAAAAGTAGTTCCAAAATTGATGTAGTTCTTATTTCTGCAGACATTTCAGCCACGTTGCGGAGCAGTTGAATTCAAGAATTGCCCCTCTCCGCAGAATCCTTCCCTATACGACATCTACACATTTTCATTGCATGTTGCAACTGTATTTCACATTGCAGAATGTCACTCCACAGTAGACGAGTGTGAAAAAGTCTCTACACTCTAATCAATTCCACTCTACTCTCCATGAACCTGGTTCTATTTTGTCCGGGGGAGCCAACTGGTCTCACTCCCCCCTCATAGGGGGGAGCGAATCAGGTTCTATCCCCCTCTCATAGGGGGGGAGCGAATCAGGTTCTATCCCCCGATAGGGGGGAGCGAATCAGGTTCTATCTGACAGGGCGGCACATTCTGGATATTGACATGGATATTGGCGCATGGCACGCACAATTTCTGGCTATAAAAACTAAAAGAAATGAAAATGCACCCAGAATTGATGAGCAGTCTCACCATCAGCCCCTGCGTAGGCCAGCTCTAGTGCTGAAGCGATGGAGAAGGGCGAGAGAACACATGAGCGTCGCCACCCCATCTGCTTGACCAGGTCTCGCAGGAGGCCCAGTTCAAAGGCTCGCTCCTTGTCAAACAGGGCCGCCAAAGCCATGGCCGCCAGTTGGCTGGAAAAAAATAACGCAATCATGACCAGGGGTTTGGAGCAGTGATTTAAACGATATAGTGGTCAAAAAGCAGCGAGTTTTGACTTGCTCTTTATGCTAATGGTCTCAAAAAGCAAACTTCTATTTACAGTTATCAAGCAAGTTGTATACAAGTTGGGTTGCACTATAGACAATAACATAAAAATATCTAAATTAATTGATACGAAAAAAGTACTTTTGACCTGAAGGGCTGCTTCGCGGTCTATAGAAGTTACTGGTACTATCGGCAAGCCAAATTGAAGATCAATTCTCTCACAAATTCGACTTGAAGTTCAAAGTCTAGGTTTATGAGTACAATCTTATTCCTAGACATTCGGTTTTGTCATAGCACGCAATCCACTGGCTCATTCCAGTGCATGCTAAAACAAAATGCAGGTGGCTCAGCAGATTCCACTAGTAGTAGATGTATTTCTTTGACTTTGAACTTGGGGCAATCGAATTTGTGGGAGAACAAAGCTTCAATTTGGCTTGCCAATGGTACCAGATATTTTTTTCATTTTTGACCGCGGAGCGGCCCGAAGGGCCGCTCCGCGGTCTATAGAGGTTACTAAACTTCTGTCCTCAGGTATATATATATATATATCTGGAAATGCCTGCCCGGGCGAATTCTCTAACTAATCCTGACAAACTTTTTTTTCCTGAAAGGTAATGCAATAATAGGAAGAACAGTAGGGGTGGAAGCGGTTACCGAGCATATGAAACATTACTCTTTTGGGTAGAAAGGCTTGAAAACTGCAATATAGCGTTTTTTTGCGCTGTAGCACCTTTAATCTTGAGATTTGCACAGAAGACTTGCGTTTTTTTGTTCACTAGTAGTATTTATCGATTCGAAATATATTATTTCTTTTGAAAATGGTTCAGAAACCACAGACTTTTCATCTTGAGTGACTAACTTTCATGCACTACAATAGCATAAATAATCAGTAGCAGCTGAACGGCTGATAATTGAACAGAAGACTTGCGTTTTTTGTTCACAAGTCGTATATAACGATTCCAAATATATGCTTACTTTTGAAAATGGCTGAGAAACCACATACTTTTCATCTTGAGTGACAAACTTTCATGCACAACAATAGCATAAATAATCAGTAGCAGCTGAACGGCCAACAATTGTACAGAAGACTTTGGTTTTTTGATTCACAAGTCATATATACCGATTCAAAATCTGTGCGTAGTTTTGAAAATGGTTGAGAAACCACAGACTTCCCCTCTTGAGTGACAAATTTCACACATGCCAATAACATCAATAATCAGTAGTTTTTGGCATCTGCTACAGGTGAATGTGGAAGGGGAATACGCTCCGCGGTCACCTATTGCACTTTGCGCCATATACTTGTTTTTTAGAAAAAAGCAAAGCCATTGGTTCACATAAGTCTTGAATTAAATTATTTTAGCAAATTTACATCCTTAGCAACAGAGCTAAAAGAGCCCAGAAAATGTGTTCATTTTAATACAATTTAACTTGAATTTCTGACATGAAAAAACTTTATATCTAATTGTTGTGGGATTCCACATTGCCATTTGTTTAATAAAATTTGTTTAATAAAATGGACACCTTGATATAATAAACATTTGTTTCCACATTTGTTTAATAAAATGGACACCTTGATATAATAAACAAAAGTTAACTAAGAAAAAAATTATGTTGTTCTGCACAATACTTATTTTAGGCTGCAAAACTGATAAAAAATTTTGGATGGTGAAAATATACGTAACTGAACGAAGTAGGACGCGCAAAAT
>JASANA010005159.1:0-31770 GCA_030248095.1 Ptycholaimellus sp. GST1_10
CTGCTCAGTTTTTTCTTCATAAATATAGCAAAAAAGAGAAAACAGTCAAAACTCACACTAACTTGAGCATTTGCGATGAGAATTGACAAAAAGTAAAAACAGGCAATTGAATGATAGGGGATAAGAAAACTGGCGAATGGGCTAATTTCAGCTATCAGTCCGCCTCCTCGAAAGATTGATCCGAGTCCTTCAGAGAATGAAGGACAGTTTCGAAAGGAACCTAGTGACAGAATGGAAGCCATCTTTTTGCTGCACAGCCAGCGTCTATTTGCTCTGCCCTAGCAACCATCAGCCTTGTAGGCTTTTGAAAAGCTTCCTCCTGAACCATGGGCATCTGCTAGGAGACTCGCAGCTGGCCAGGGCCACCTTGGAACCTCCAGTTCCATGCTCAGGCTCAGGTTCCATGACTAAGCTGAGAGAAGAAAGGGAAAGAGAGTCCTTGGAGCGGCGGCGTCCTTCCCGGAGCTTTTGCAAACTCTTCTCTCGATAGAGGCAAAAATGCAAAGAAATGGATCGAAAATTAACAAAAATTGGTCAATGATTCTAATGCTTTCTTTGGGCCATTGAAAAGAAGAGAACGACCAGTCGGCGAAACGGGAAAACATAATTAACTATTTCCCAACTGTGAATTCATTGATATAATAGCACGATAATTTTCGAAAACCACCAGGAGAAATTGCTTACATTTTGCAAGCAGCTGAAGGCTTTCTTACAACGCAACATCACAAAATTCAGTCATTAATTAGCATTTCTACACTGACTTCATCGAAAAAGAGCGCATTTGTAACCTATTACAATTCGACGAGCGACATTTCCCACTACCCATCAACCCCAGGTAGGTCTGCAAATGACTCATAGACAAGCGGCAGTGTGTGCTAAGAGGCCAGCAATATTAGGGCAGCGGCTAAGTGTCAATGTGAAAGTGGGGTAAAAGGGGCTGGCAAACCGGTTCCCCCGCCTCTGCCCAGGCTACGGCTGATTATGCCATCTTCCGCTCCCCATTACTCCGCCCCATCCCTGTCTCTCTTGTCCACTTCGCCGCCAACATGCTGCTCCTTCTCCTTTCAGCCCTCAGGCTCAGTCTAGCTCAGCCCCCTCTGCCACCTCACACACTCCAGCCTACCCAGGTGCCCGTCTGCGATGCTGAGGTTCGATTGATGTTTCTCTGTCTTTGCTTTGTTAAATATGTCTTTGCAGACCTGTTTGGGCAGACTCCCAGTCGAGCTCACCTTCAATCCGCTCACCCTTTTCCAGGGCAACCTCACGACCCTTTGCCAGGAGACTGCTCCTCAGCTGCAGGGTTGCCTGTGCCTCCTTAGATTGTAGTGTTTGAGTGAAGAAATGAGATAACACAGATTGTCTGCAAGCGGAGGCACTGCAAGGGTGCATGCAGTTACAAGGCAAGCGGTTGTCGCACCTGCTGCTAGGCTTCTGCCCGTTCATCCTGGGCGGCGTGACGGAGGAAGGCCTGGCCTGCATGACGGCCTTGGAGGGTTCCCCTGCTGTCACCGGCTGTCATCAGGTCAACTACCGTGCCTTTGCTGCTCCTGGAGCTGGAAGAAGGATGGAAGGGAAATATTCATCGAGATAGGGATAATTATAAATAAAACAAACAAATGACATGGATCCTAATTGTTGGTTTTTTCAACCTGTGAAACGGCTTAACAGAAAAATGAAATCATTTGAAAGCCCCCTGTGAGTTGGGAGGCGACACCTTATCGATTTTTTGAAATATTTAAATATTTCATTGCCGATTGATGGTATTATTGTAGACGCGGAAGTAATTTCTTCAAAAAAAGCACAGAAGGTATGGATCGGGAAGGGAAGGACGGGTGTTGGGAAGGGTAAGATGGGGTTTGGAAAGGAAAAGTGAGGGGTTGGAAGGGGTGTGGTTTGGGAAGGGAAGGATCGGTTTGGGAACGTAAGGTTGGGTTGGGAAGGGAAGGTTGGGAAGGGACGGACGGGTTTGGGAAGGGAAGGACGGGTTTGGGAAGGTAGCACGACAATTCCCTCCCAGGACAATTCCCTCCCGACGATTCCCTCCCGTCATCTTCCTCCGGACGATCCCTCCCGACTTTTCCCTCCCCACTACTCCCCTTTCGCAGACTATTCCCCTCCCAAGGAGACAACTCCCTAAGACAATTCCCTCCCAAATTGTTTTATAGAAAAATTCAGCCCATTTGGCAGGGAAACCACGTGTGCAGGTAAAATTATAGAATTTCCAATCTTTGAAAACCACTTATAGTGTGTGATTATGCAAAGCAAATATAATCCTTAATCTTTGTGCAATGTAAAAATTGAACAAGCCACGGAGCCCTTGAGCAATGCGATGATCAAGCATTTTCCACTTATCCTTTTGCTACAATGAATAAGGCTTCGGTAATTTTTTCTCAATAACTTGGTTCTTATCTATATCGAGATGGTTTCTTTTTTGAGACATCACGTTTAAAATGTCCATAAAAATTTTTTCAAATGCCTGGAGGAGACCAGTTCAGCTGTTCATTGGCCTGCATTGAATCCAAATAAACTCAAGAAAAACCATAAGGAAGTAAATATGAGCTTTGTAGCTGAAAGCTTTGTTCCAAAATTTAAAATCATTAAAAAATGCAAAAAGCTCAAGAAATGTGTGGAGAAATATATAGAATTACGGGAGGGAACTGTCGGGAGGGAATTAACCAGGGAGGGAATTGTCCGGGAGGGAACTGTCGGGAGGGAATAGTCGGGAGGGAATTGTCGGGAGGGAATAGACGGGAGGGAATTGTCGGGAGGGAATTGTCCTGGGAGGGAATTGTCGTAGAACCTTTGGGAAGGATGGGTTTGGGAAGGGAAGGACGGGTTTGGGAGAAGGGAAGGACGGGTTGGGAACGGAAGGTTGGGTTGGGAAGGACAGGTTTGGGAAGGGAAGGACGGGTTTGGAATGGGAAGGACCGGTTTGGGAAGGGAAGGTTGGGTTTGGGAAGGGAAGGATGGGTTTGGGAAGGGAAGGACGGGTTTGGGGAAGGGAAGGACGGGTTTGGGAAGGGAAGGACGGGTTTGGGGGAAGGGGAAGGGGGTTGGGGAGGAAGGATGGGTTTGGGGAAGAGGAAAGGACGGGTTTGGGAAGGGAAGGTGGGGTTTGGGAAGGGAAGGACGGGTTTGGGAAGGGAAGGACGGGTTTGGGAAGGGAAGGACGGGTTTGGGAAGGGAAGGACGGGTTTGCGAGGGGAAGGACGGGTTTGGGAAGGGAAGGACGGGTTTGTGAAGGGACGGACGGGCTGGGGAAGAGAAGGACGGGCTTGGGGAAGGGAAGGACGGGCTTGGGAAGGGAAGGACGGGCTTGGGAAGGGAAGGAAGGGCTTGGGAAAAGAAAGGGAAAAGGAAGGGCTTGGGAAAGGGAAGGAAGGGCTTGGGAAGGGAAGGACGGGCTTGGGAAGGGAAGGACGGGCTTGGGAAGGGAAGGACGGGCTTGGGAAGGGAAGGACGGGCTTGGGAAGGGAAGGACGGGCATGGGGAGGGAAGGACGGGCATGGGGAGGGAAGGACGGGCATGGGAAGGGAAGGACGGGCTTGGGAAGGGAAGGACGGGCTTGGGAAGGGAAGGACGGGCTTGGGAAGGGAAGGACGGGCTTGGGAAGGGAAGGACGGGCTTGGGGAAGGGGAAGGACGGGCTTGGGAAGGGAAGGACGGGCTTGGGAAGGGAAGGACGGGCTTGGGAAGGGAAGGACGGGCTTGGGAAGGGAAGGACGGGCTTGGGAAGGGAAGGACGGGCTTGAGAAGACTTACCAAACTTGATCTTGTTGACTTGGACGGGACATGAAGATCACATCACAAGGAGATTGAGAACAGTGTGCGCTTGGTGTACCGCTTCCACTCCCGAAGGATGAGAAAAATGTACCGATTCGAGCAGGCGAACGCAATTGTTCCGGTCCATGCTCGGAGGTGGGTCACTTCAGCACACACTGTCTCAAGTCCAAGGATGGAGAAGTCCAACATTCTTGGTCTTGATTCACGTGGGGTGATTGGGTTTTGGGAGAGAGGTGATGGCCTGGGGTCTGGATTGGACAGGCCACCAAACACATCTCTACTACCGTCAAAACATCGTGCTCAGATAGAGCTTCAATTCTAAGTTGTTGTTGCAAGGTCATATTGAATAGCAGAAACATTCGAGACTCGAGTAGCTTACCGAATATCATTGATGCGCAAATATCCTCAGTACAGTTGATCCTGCCCTTTTTACAGTAAAGAAAAAATACAGCAACCAAATGCTTTTTGATCTGCAACCATAAGCGATTTTTTATGGCAGGATCGTCATCTACACGATTCCTATTTTTCATTTCATCTTTTGTAAATTTCTTTTGCAAATCAATCTAGGCACCACCTACTTGCACAAAATCTATCTAGGCGTTGCTGTCCCCCCTACAGGGAGCTGGGCGGAGGGTGTTGCCCCACCCCCCTAAGGGGGGCAGAGCAACGTCGCTTTCCCCCCTACAAGGGGGGGCAATATTCCTGGAAAAATTATAAAGCTTCCCCACAATTCCAACTGCTGGCACATTGGATTGGTGATCTTGCAGAAGTTGGCCGCATCACGGCTGGGCTCCAATACCCCGTTGGATGCGGATGATGCTGTGGCAGCTTGCGACGAGGCCGTGGAGCTCATCCACTGCTACAACGGCCCCGTCACTGAGTCCTGTCAGTATGCGGGCTTTCAGATGCTTTTTTCGGTTTATTGATTTTTTAGTCATTTCTTTAACGATTGGGACTATATATGCTCTAAAATGCAGCATATGCAAGCCTACGCAGCTATCTACGGCTGCCAGCTGGAGATGCAAGAGCCGGCCAGTGAATTCTGTGCTCCTGAGCAAGACTATGCCGATGTTTATTTAAGAGGCGGTTTGCGAGAGGATTCAGAGGGGGTATTCCACTTCCCAAAAATCGAAGGTTCGAATTGGGAATCGGGATTAGGCCATGGTTTTGGTCCATTTAGTTGTGATCTCAGCCCAACAAACCCTGGCTCAAAATATTGCTTAATCGCTGAGAAATGGCCATTTTTCTAACACCTACTTTTTTGACCTATGGATGACGTAAAAATCGATTTTTGGCCAATTTCAACCAAGATTTTTTGACCAACCCCAGACTATTATATATCAATCGAACCGCAAAACTATAACAAATTTCATGGTGACAGTGATTATTTCCAAAAGGAAAATTTTTTTAATCGATTTTTCAAAAAACAGGTTTTTGCATTTTGCAATATTTGGCACAAAAAAACTGATTTCCAAAAATGATCCAAAAATTCAAGGCTAAGACCTAGCCTGTCTTTTTATTCACATTCTTGCCGTCATTTTGGTATATAACACTTTGCAAATGGCGATGTCTGACTCGGAAAATTTTTTGATTGAATATTTGCACTTCAATTTTAGCCCTATGTTATAACATAGGCAAAAAATGGCCAAAAAAATTTTGTTCTCAAATTTTGAATTTTTTGGCATGAAATGTTCATTTACAACCCCCTGCACCCCGCTGTATCATTTGTTTCCCCAGAATTTGTTTGAATCTGCTCAAACTGAAATTCACATTTTCCTATGTTATAGCATAGGCAATGTTCAAGCATAGGAAAATGGGCATTTCAGTTGGAGCAGATTCAAACAAATTCTGGGGAAACAAATGATACAGCGAGGTGCAGGGGGTCGTAAATGAACATTTCATGCCAAGAAATTCAAAATTTGAGAACAAAATTTTTTTGGCCATTTTTTGCCTATGTTATAACATAGGGCTAAAATTGAAGTGCAAATATTCAATCAAAAAATTTTCCGAGTCAGACATCGCCATTTGCAAAGTGTTATATACCAAAATGACGGCAAGAATGTGAATAAAAAGATAGGCTAGGTCTTAGTCTTGAATTTTTGGATCATTTTTGGAAATCAGTTTTTTTGTGCCAAATATTGCAAAATGCGAAAACCCGTTTTTTGAAAAATCAATTTAAAAAATTTTCCTTTTGGAAATAATCACTGTCACCATGAAATTTGTTATAGTTTTGCGGTTCGATTGATATATAATAGTCTGGGGTTGGTCAAAAAATCTTGGTTGAAATCGGCCAAAAATCGATTTTTAGGTCATCCATTGGCCAAAAAAGTAGGTGTTAGAAAAATGGCCATTTCTCAGCGATTAAGCAATATTTTGAACCAGGGTTTGTTGGGCTGAGATCACAACTAAAATGGACCAAAACCATGGTTTAATCACGATTCCCAATTCGAACCTTCGATTTTTGGGAAGTGGAATACCCCTCCTACAAGGCCTCTCAATCCTCTCGCAAACAGCCTCTTAAATTAAGTAGATTTTATTGGGCAGATATAATTTTTTCAGACCTGTCTAAACTCCACTGGTGCTTCGATAACCTTCAATCCGGTGACCATAGCCCAGGAGCCGTTGGTCGCCGCATGCCAGCATGCTAATGCCCTAGCTCGTTCGTTGCTTCCTTCCAATATAGACGAAGTTACCACAAACTATAATTTATTTTTTCCTAAATTTGTTAAAAATTTTCTTAAATTTTTAAATTTTTCAATTGTCTTCACTTTTTTAGTTCCAAAAAATTACAGCTCAAAAATAGGCTGCATAGCGGTGGTGGAGCTGAAAAAACAATAAAAACAATATTTGATTAAATTATTCAGAAAATATTTTCGTTTTGATAGAGAAATCAAAACAGGCTGCGTAGCGGAGGCAGAGCAAGGCGGCATCGGCTGTCGTTCTCTAAAAGCGCATCGTTTGCTGGACCTCCTCTCCCGCTACTGCAATCCGCAAGTGCTGCCCAACATCGCGCCCACCCTCTCCTGCCTCCAGCAAGTGCCCGCCCAGCCCTGCCTCAGCGTCCCAATTAATCCATTCCATCCCTCCACGAGTCAGAAATCAATTCCTGCAGATGTTCCACGAGGCGGAGATGGAGCTGGGAATGTTGGGCAGCCCGAATATGGGCACCTGTCAGGACGGCGCCGCCATCCTCAACTGCTTCCTCGGCCCAGTGCAGGAGGCCTGCGGGGCTCCGGGGACCCAGATCCTCTTTCAGGCTTCCTCTTTTACGACTCTTGTGCCAGCTGCCTTCTTCGCACTTCTTTCAAAAACTGTCTCGCAAGCCTCCTCCAACAGACCTAGACGCCAGTGGCATGCTAGGTATTTGCCGCAAAATGTCCTTTTTCAAAGTCTCTCAGCATCAGATTGAGAGATTGAGGCTTAGCCTCAGATAAAGTTAGTAGAGTGACGATAAGACACTTTGAAAAATGGCATTTTGCGGCAAATACCTGTAAACTTAGTACTTTATATCTGGTACCATCGGCAAGCCAAAAGTAGATCTCTTTTCTCCAAAAATTGAAAATAACCTGAGTTAAAAGTCAAAGAAATAAAATTCCTACTTGTGTAATCTGCTGCTAGGACAGTTGCATTTTGTTTTCGGCGCGCAATTCAGGGTCTCTTTCCATGCGCGCCCAAAAACAAAATGCAGATGACGCAGCAGATTCCACAAGTAGGAATTTTATTTCTTTGACTTTTAACTCAGGTTATTTTCAATTTTTGGAGAAAAGAGATCTACTTTTGGCTTGCCGATGGTACCAGATATTTCTTCCACTTTTGATATGGCATAAAAAGTATATGTATATAAAAAGGCAAAAGCTTTGCATAGGGGAGGGTTCGAACCCAGCCTTCATTATCTTCGGGTCAATCCACCAAACCACTTGGCCACACAGCCTCATGTAATGCACCATCTAATTAGGCTTTATTAATTGTATATCTATCCAATCCCTTCGCCTGGCCGAATGCACCCTTTACTGATCGCCAAGTGAATACATACTATCGTCCATTGAATAGATGCGGAGGAGAAGGAGAAGGAGAAGGAGAAGGAGGAGTTCGGACAAATGGTTTCTGGCGATTTTCTCAAAAGTTCTGAAGCATTTTGGCAATTTCTCGCGAGTTTTGGTCAATTCGATGTTGCTCTTTCCAATGCAAAAAGAATTAGAACGATTGGATGTTTCTGTAAAGCACAAAAGCCTTATCAATTTTAAGATCTAGCAATAACCCTCAAAACATACACCTGGGTCGAAAAGAGGGGCTGGGCGCTGACACTTCGCTAAAGCTCGCTCGCGCCAGCCCAATAACAGACATATTGCAGAACATAGCACTCTACTACGGCTACTACGGCTGCCAGTTGGAGCCGCTTTCTCAGCCGCCCAGCGACCCGGACTGTCCGGACCCAGCCCAGGCCCAGCAGCTGCAGAGCTGCGTGGCTCAGCTGGGCCTGGCCCAGACTGCGGGTCCACGAGATCTGGGCGAGCTACAGGTGGGATGGGTGGATTGGGAAGAGTTTGGAGGAAGGATTGAGCGGAATGTTCTAGGCAGAATGCGGCAAGCTGGCCAGCTTGAAAAACTGCCAGGCTGCCAGCCCCAACTGCAATCCGCTGCAAACACGAGTGCAGATAGCCGGACTCACTAGCATCTGTGAAACGAACCAGGTTGGCTGGAAATAGTCCCTATCTATGTTCATGCTCCTCCTCCCATGCTTCTCCTCCTTTGAGAGGAGGCAGGGTTAAGAAGCCTGGGTTACAGGCGGAGTGGATGACTTCTGACGGGGCCTGCGCACTGCTGAGCTTCGAGGAGATCGGCCTTTGCGTCAGCAAGCGTCAACCAAGGCAGGCGCCTAATATAACGGAACTGAATTGTCATCAGGCAAAGTGAGTGCTCGAGTGGAATCCTTCTTCAGAGATGATTGTTTGCGACCCATAGGGTTTCTCTGAGCTGTGCAGAAGAAACAGTGCTGCCTAGATGCGGACGGACAGCAGGCCTGCTCCACTACCGTTTCATTGTCGCCACTGCCAAGGTCCCTTCTCCTCCCATTACTTCTTCCAAGTATTCTGCCAACCTCGGTATCAGATCTGCCCGTTTGAAGGAGACAGCAGGAAGTAGTTGCAAACTGCCCAGTGAGTTCGAGTTTCTGCAAAAGTTCCCTACAACTAGCTCGAGCACAAGCACCCGTCCGAGTACAAGGCCACAGCCGTCCACAACTCCTTCGACGACCAGTACCTCGACCACCACCAGTACTGCTGCCCCCACCACTAGCCCTAAGGCGGTAGAAGTAGAGAGTGTGGAGCCCGTCCCTGCCCCTCAGAGAAAGGCCGCTGCTTCGCTCTCTGTCAGCCTGCTGCTGCTTTTTACTGCCCTTCACTCTGCATTCCATTGCTAGGCAACTTCTCCCGCCATTCCTTGCCAATTTACTGACTAGAACTGAAAGCGATAGCAGAAGAGTAGATGAGGTAAGGAAATAAATGAAAGTGGAGCAGCGGACGATGAACAGTGAAGAGGCGGTTACTAGCACATCGTGAAGCCAAGCTGAGGAGGGTGTGGGCTGGCCACAGCGCAGGGTGCACAGAAATTCAAGGACAGGTGAAAGAAGGATTCTCAAATATTGAGAGCAATGCTAGTTTGACGCTTAATATTCTCTGAATCATTATTTTTCTCAGCCACATATCTTATGGCAGCATACCGCCAGCGTATTGGTTTGATTGACAGATAAAACGGCAAAAACAAGGGGTCGTCTTTGGCGCTGAGTTGAGAGAACGAAATATTCATAAACCTGGGCAAATTGCGCAAATGAAACTTTCAGGCATAAGGGTTCATCTGCGGCGGATAGGTGGGATAGGTGCTGGGCTGCATGGGGACGGCGTTGTAGGGCTTGTCGTCGCCGCCGCGTCTGAAGGAGGACGACCCATTGGCAGGGCCCAGGACGCAGTCCAGCAGGTGTCGGAAGAACTTGTACAGGACGAAGAAGCCTCCGCAGCAGCAGAGCAGCAGGATCAGCAGTGCCACCCTGCCAATATTAGCTCATCCTTGCCCTCGAACCATAAAAGGGATTGAAAAGGAGATAACAGAGCAGGCCACCAGGACATGCCGCGTCCGTAGCGCGGCCCATAGCCTCCACCCATGGGACAGCATTCAAGGCCGCAGCACTGCTCATACCTCCAGAGAAAGAGTTTTCATTTGTCCTCTAAAGGAGAGGAGGGGCTGTCACTGTCGACAGCCGAATGACATGGTGCGTATGGGGCCGCCGGTGGGGTAGTACATGCCCTGGCCAAAAGCATCGCTGCCTCCGGGCGGGATAGGATAGGAGCAGCGATGGTACTGGCTGCCGTAGAAGCCCATCTGTTGCCAATTTCATGCTCTCCAAGAGTAGCTCAGGGTGAGGAATGGAGGTGAATGAACCCCATGTCGATTGTAGTAGTCGTCGCCGAAGTAGTAGCGACGGCCACCGAACATGGCGTAGTGGGCTCCGGCTAAACAAAGGAGAAGCGTGGGAGAAAAAGAGTTGGAGGTGGAGGGTGGGAAGCAAAAATTGGAGATTGAGGGAAGCGGAAGTAGGAGGGGAGGGAGGAGGAAGAATGGGAGGGAGGAGGAAGGATGGGCGAGAGGAGGAGAGATGCACCTTTGAGTATGGCCTTGCCAGCCTTGTAGGTGAGGTAGCCGGCGGCGGCCCCTGCGAGCCCTGCGCGAACCTTTTTGCTGCCCAGGGCCCCTCGCACAGACGAGCCTAGCCTGGAGCATCCATTTTGTATGTTTATTGATTTTTTTTATTTTGCATATTTTTTGCTAATTTTATTTTATTGAATGGGAGCACTTTTCTGTTCTTACTTTTAGCAAGAAAAGGGCACGAAGTTCTACCAGTAGGAGCCTATTAGCCGAATTCATGGTCTAGGAATAGGCATAAAAATGCTTCCCCCAGGGTCTCATTTTGCCGACCATTAAAAGTACAAGACGAATGTGGAGCGAGACATATTAGCCCCACCAGGCCGATAGAAGTAGACATAGTGGACCCATTGTTGAGGCGAAAAGAGGCGAACCCTTTATTTCTGGTCTTGGATCCTCCAAAAAGGCCTCCACTGGTCTTCTTGTTGCCCTGTCCATAGCCGGTCCCATAGCCTCCGCTTCTGCTTCTGCTTCCACTTCTGCCGCGTCCGGTTTTGCCCTACAATCTGCCCCTTTACAGAAATTAAAATTTCCATCAGGATTTATAAATATACGTGAAATTTGCCGTCAACACATTACCCCTATATTCACACCTGGGCAGAGCATTAGGCGAGGCGGGTGTTTATTCTAGCTATCTGATGCATTGAAAGAGGCGCATCTGTCCCCTTTTTCCGCCTCTGCATTCTTGGCACTGACGCTTGTTTGGCTGGGAATCAATAATTGCCAGCATAGCTCAAATATCTAGCAGAGGCTAACTCTTTTGGAGTCAAGTGTGGCAAACTGGAGAGCAAACAGCAGCAGGAGCAGGCTCCAGAAGCGCATGCCTGACCCCCTGTTCTGTGAGTGATAGGAGGTTTGCGCTCCCGGTACTCTCTGTGGCTTTACGGCATATATTCCCCCCTCCCAGTCCTCCCTGCACCCTCTGCTAGCTCAGACCTCGGCCCCGCTTTGCCCCAAGGCAGGCCCCAACGGCTGGATGCATCGCTGAAGCGCGCGTCTGAGCACTCTTTGCTTCTTCTGGCGCCCATCCACTTTGAGCCTCTCTTTTGCCCGCCTCCCTTCTTTGCCTTTTAGGTTTTTCTTTTCTTTCTTGAGCTCAAGGAGCTTAGTGATTTATAGCTGGCGCTTGTTTTGATTGAGAAACTGATAGGAGAAGCTCTGAAAAGAGAATAGATTAGCAAAGTTTTTTGGCTGATTGAGAGAGTCCAGGTGTGGTGGGGTTGTAAAGTGTGGGTGCTGGGGTGTTGTCGACCGGATGTGTTCTGGCGTTATTGGAACAGCCTGAGCGTTGGAGGCAGGTATTGAAAGGCATAGGCGCTATTCAGGCCTGTCAGTTTGCCTCCTTTTCCCTGTCATTGAAGAGCCTGGATTCTAGGCTTGCAGAAATGCATTTCATTTTGACCAAACCTCCCTGCCAGCTTCATGTTTCTGATGCTCTCTTGTTCACGTGGCACACTCTGCCGAGAAATATGATGCCAGCCAGCTCATAGTGCAGGAGATCGGATACTATTCCAAGTTTTGTGGCATGATTTTTTGGCTGAAGGTTTTTCGGTTATGAAAGCTTTATGCGAGAAGAAGGAGGGAAAAGGTTGCCCATATTAGGGCTAAATTGCGTCCCAAGGGAGCTTTCTTCTGAGAATGAATGATATCTGGAATGAATTCTGTATTAGGTCTTAATTGCGTCCCGAGGGAGCATTATTCTGAGAATGAATAATAGCTGGAATGGATTCCAAGGTTACCATAGAGTAAGATCAATGACTTGCACAAACATTGCCTTTTTTATCCAATTACGATGACCCTATTTTTTGAGGCCACTTTTAATCTCAGCACAAGTAAACGTGGAGAACTTCTCTTCAAGTAGTACATGACCGATTATTACCAAATTCGGACACTAATTGTAAATATCACGTTCTTACGGCTTTTAATTTCAGTAACCGCACAAAATTGCCAGTGAATTTAACAAGCATAAATTGATGCTCATACGATCGACTGAACCTCCTGGTCAGCCAATTATTCAGGATAAATTGAAGAAAAAGCCGATCTGCTTGTGGCGTCTCTCAATTACCTGTGTTTGACATGATTAGAGTGCCAGATGCAGTCCTTCTGCGTCAGGTTAGAGCTTTTAGTAGAAGGTTCAAATGACTAACAAAAAAAGTTGATAAAAATTCTTATGTGATTACAGGAAGAATCTTTCCCCTTCCAGTTTTTGACTTTTTACAAAAGCTCTCGTAAGGCAGTTTGGCCTGGCGTATAATGTGGCCTTCAAAACTAATTTTCACGTCCCAATAGGCCTAAACTCTAATAAGATAAAAAATAATTAAAATCTAAGAATTTTTTTTCTTCCAAGTTAAAAAATAAGAATTTTTGACCGCCAAGCGGCCCGAAGGGCCGCTCCGCGGTCTATAGAGGTTACTCAACTTTTGTCCTCATATTGGGCTGGCGCGAACGGAGCGTTAGCGGAGTGTCAGCGCCCAGCCCCTCTTTTCGACCCAGGTGTACGTTTTAGGGGTTATTGCTAGATCTTAAAATTGATAAGGATTTTGTGCTTCACAGAAACGTCCATTCGTTCTGATTCTTTTTGCATTGGAAAGAGCATCATCAAATTGACCAAAACTCGCGAGATTTTGCCCAAAAACGGTAGAACACAAGAGAAAATTACTCAAAACCATTTGTCCGAACTCCTTCTCCTTCTTCTTCTCCTTCTTCTCCTTCTTCTTCTC
The DNA here is from genome assembly GCA_030248095.1 of Ptycholaimellus sp. GST1_10. Lineage (NCBI taxonomy): Eukaryota > Metazoa > Nematoda > Chromadorea > Chromadorida > Chromadoridae > Ptycholaimellus > Ptycholaimellus sp. GST1_10. The sequence goes on from JASANA010005159.1 coordinate 13,199, forward strand.
CGCATCTATTCAATGGACGATAGTAGGTATTCATTTCTCCCCCCCCCCTCCTCGGGTCCTTGGGCCTCATCATGTATTTTATTATTGATAAATCTGAAGTTAAGCTAAGGTGACATATGCACCAGTGGTGTAGTGGTTTAAGCGATTGGACAGCTGGGCGAAACTGGCAGGTTCGAATCCTTAATAAGCATTTATTTTTATTTTTGTGTATTTAAATACTAAAAGTAGAAGAAATATCTGGTACCATCGGCAAGCCAAAAATAAGTCTCTTTTCTCCCAAAATTGAAAATGCCCCGAGTCAAAAGTCAAAGAAATAAAACTTCTACTACTGGAATCTGCTGCGTCATCTGCATTTTGTTTTTGGGCGCGCATGGAAAGAGCCTCTGAACTGCGCGCCAAAAACAAAATGCAACTGTCAAGCAGCAGATTCCAGTAGTAGAAGTTTTATTTCTTTGACTTTTGACTCGGGGCATTTTCAATTTTGGGAGAAAAGAGACTTATTTTTGGCTTGCCGATGGTACCAGATATATATATATGTATATATGTATATATATATTTCTGGAAATGCTGGGAACGGGCGAATTCTCAACGGATTGGGACAAACTTTTTTTTTCCTGAAAGGTAATGAGATTTTAGGAAGATCTGGAGGGGTGGAACCGGTTTCCGAGCATTTGAAACATTACTTTTTTGGGTAGAAAGGTTGAAAAATGGGGTATGCTGTAAAATGCTCAATTCTCAACGGATTTTGACAAACTTTTTTTTTCCTGAAAGGTAATAATATTTTAGGAAGATCTGGAGGGGTGGAACCGGTTTCCAAGCTTTTGAAACATTACTTTTTTGGGTAGAAATGTTCAAAAATGGGGTATGCTGTAAAATGCTCAATTCTCAACGGATTTTGACAAACTTTTTTTTTCCTGAAAGGTAATAATATTTTAGGAAGATCTGGAGGGGTGGAACTGATCCCGGAGCATTTGAAACATTACTTTTTTGGGTAGAAAGGTTGAAAAATGGGGTATGCTGTAAAATGCTCAATTCTCAACGGATTTGGACAAACTTTTTTTTTGCTGGAAGGTAATAACATTTTAGGAAGATCTAGAGGGGTGGAACTGGTCCCGGAGCATTTGAAACATTACTTTTTTGGGTAGAAAGTTTGAAAAATGGGGTATGTTGAGAAATAACGAATTCTCAACGGATTTGGACAAACTTTTTTTTGCTGAAAGGTAATAACATTTTAGGAAGATCTGGAGGGGTGGAACTGGTCCCAAAGCATTTAAACATTACTTTTCTGGGTATAAAGTTGGAAAATTGCAATATGCGGTTTTTGCACTGTAGTACCTGAAGTCTTGAGAATTGCACAGAAGACCTGATTTTTTTGTTCACTATTCTTATATGTCGATTCTAAATCTGTGCTTACTTTTGAAATTGGTTGAGAAACCACATACTTGAGTTTTGAGTTAAAATGATCATATAAAGGATGCGCTCCGCGGTCACCTATTGTGCTTTGCGCCATATACTTGTTTAAAATATAGAAATCATCCTTTTTACGCTCAGAATCGGATGTGCTGAAGATATCAATTTCCGCTGTATATTTTGCAAAACCAATTTTTTCCACCCCCAGCTCTTAAAATAGACCACCAGCTTCTGCCCACTTTTCTCCAATTGACAATCATCATGATGACGAAAAGAGCGACTAAAATGTTGTCCTAGGCAAGCTGGAAGGCTTATTAGAGCAGGCGCCTCTGCGTCTCAGTTTCCGCCCCAATGAGCCGCCGCCTATCAGCCAGGGGGCGTCGCCAAATTTGTTTTTCTCCTCAGCTAATTGCGGGGACTTGTTTTTCGCCCAGCGGCCGCGAGTGTGGAGAAAAAGTATAGGGGCCGGGGCCCTTTAAGGCGCGGCAAATTGGGTTTACGGCGAAGACGCTCGCTTTTCCTCACCCACCGCCCCTTCATCCTCTGCCCAGGCAGGACAATCTACTGAGCTTGCTATTCAGCTCATACTTGCGTTCAGCTTCCTGTCAGGCCGGAAATCTCCTATGCATTGCCGCCGCGAGCAATTGTGTTTTGCAGACATTTTTTCTAGCCAGCAAGAGCTTCATTGACGGCCTTGTAAATGGTCGCAGGAGTTACCCCGGGCGACAGGGCAATAGAAGCGTTTCTTTCATAGAAAGCTAGGTGATCATCCTGGAATTGGAGGCTCTTTGCTCAGCTGCGTGCTTATATCCCGCCTGGGAATAGAACTCGCCTATCAGGGGGGGAATGGAGCTGCGGGATGAACTGGCTGGCTCTAGCTAGAGGGGGCAGAGTTGGGGGGGGGAGAAGACACGCTCGCCTCCACTCCCGCATGCGAAGCAGCTCGCTTTGGCGAAACCTCATTTCTGAGCCCGCCTTTTTGCCAACTCTTTGCCCCCCAGTAGGCGCCTGCAATCGCTCAACCCCGGCCAAACTATTTCTCGGCCCTTTTTAGGCTGCAGGTTGAACGTGGCAGATTTATGGCGTCTGGTTTTTGCCGAATGCGATGAATCAGTCCATGTCGTTAGGAAGGATAAAAACAGGGGAAATGGGTAATGGACAGCCATGCTTTTCAAACAATAGGCGGTAATGTCGGGTTTCCTCAAGCTAATGCTTTTCTGACCTAAAGAAAACGACTTGTGAGGTCTATACTGATGCATTTTTCCGACAAATAGTTGTTTTTCCCCAATGATGCATATTGCTTCTTACGTCCTATGGCATATAGGCCAAAAATTAGGCGGTGTTCGCAACCTTTCCATTCGTCTCAGCTGAGGGGGCTCAGGAGATCCCAGGGCAGTGCAAAAAGCCGTCGAGGGGTGTGTGTAGGAATTCCCGTCGGAGCTCTAAAGAGGCCCATTCTAGCCTCCGGATATTCGCATCATTCCACCACGCCCACATTTGCCGCACCCTTTTTCCTTCTCACCCAGGGAACGGTCCGGAAAATCTCCCTAAAGGCAGAAAAATTCCAAAAACAAATATATATCCATCCTGCAGATGACGACAGTTGCTGCAGTCTGGTTCACAAATGGATCGATAGCAGAGTCGAATGAGGGAGGTGGTGTGGATGAAGAGGCCCCGGTCTACAGTCACGATTTCAACGACTGGATCACCATCGGCATCCTCTCCATCCTCTTCACCATCGGCGCGCCCGTCAACCTCAGCATCTTCTTTACACTGAGCGAACGATTCTCCACTCTCTCCACCAAGGAGCGACTCAAATTCCACCTCATCATCTCCGATCTCCTCATCCTGTTCGTCTACACTGTCAGCAAGGTTCCAGGACAATTTCCCCCAATCTCTCACTTCTGGTCCATCTAAAGATCTGACCGAAGGTATGCTGGCATCTGTCTTTTACCTGGCGCGGGGGCTGGGTGCTCTGCAAGCTGGTGAAGTACGGCCACGAGCTCTCCTTCCAGTTCTCATCCGCCATTTTAGCTTCCATCGGTTTCCTCCTCTTTCACCCCACTCATCCCAAACGATACCCTCTGTCTCTTGCTATCCCAAGTTGCTCCTTTTCTGCATGGGCCTAGATCCCCAGCTTCCCTAGCCATAAAGGCGGCTTTCCGCCAGCTTGGAAATGCTAGAAATGAAATGCCAAGAAGGGTGGGTCTACGACTTAGACCCACCCTTCTTAGCATTTCATTTCTAGCATTTCTAGACTCTAAGTACCCGACTTGATGCTTTTAGTATGCTTGACCTAGCCTCCGAGGCTAAACAGGCCCAGAAACAGGTGGCCTAAATTTCAACCAGCTAGCACTGATCCCATTCCCTTACAGGCCTGGATCGAATGAGCAACGTTCTGGCCCAGTTTCCCACCCCAGCCCAGATTCGTCGCCGCGTGACCATTCTCATCACCGCCTCCTGGCTCTACGCCCTCCTCTTCTCCGCTCCGCAGCTTTACAAGTTCTTCCCAGCTCCATTCTACTTCCATCTATTCATCTGGATTTGTGCACTCAGATGGGAACTATTCAAGCTGCCGGGCACTGATCAATTTCAGTGCACCTCACGTCTCGCTGTTCTCTTCGCTACGCACAAGGCAACTCCAGCCGTGAACATTTCGAACATTTCCATTCGAGGCATCCTGCGTCATAAAGATGGCCTCTAGGACCTACGCCTGCATACAGCACTGAACGGGATCCACCTGGTGACGGTTTTCTGGCTTCCGCTCATCGCCATGCTCGTCTCCTACACCGTCATCAGTCATTATATTTGGAAGCTCTACCGGCTAACCAGGCCCGGCTTTCCCCTCCCCCAGGAGTCCACCACCATCGCCGTGCAAAAGTTACCACGGCTGTTTTACGAAAACGGAACAATTGAAAGCCTAATTTTTGTTTCGAATTCTTACCCTAAGGCTGAACCTAAACCTAAGCTAACCCTGAGCTGAGCAAAACTAAATCAAAGCCTCTTTATTGTAAACAATTGTTTTTATTGAAATTGTTCCGTTTTTGCAACCTTTGTCCATTTCACGCCTTCCCTCCTCTGCCAAAGGCATCCCGACTTTGACAGTCGTCGAAGAAGCCTGATGGCCTGGCGTTCGTGGGTTCGTAAAAGTTCTGACGGAGGGTCGCAGTTGCTGCCTCGTATAGACGCCGCCTCCCAGCTGATGCCGAAGACCATTCGCCCTGCCGGCAACAACAACGTATCCTTCAACGCCACTGCCACTACTGTACACATTTTCTTCCTCTTTCTACTATTTCCTTTTCCTTTCACTCTACTGGCCGATTACAATTCCCCAGGAGGGTGCGAGGAACGGAGTAAGCCTGCTAGTCCTTGAATAATGTTCATTGCACGCTCCAGTGTTTTTACAGGCGATAAATTGCATTCCATTCAGTCTCTCAGTTTCTGTTTTCAATCGATGGCAAATGAAGATGTCAAAAATACAAAATAATTGTCGAAAAATTCATTGTGTACTGTCAGGTGATGATTGGGGACGGTGGCGAGTTGGTGAAGGGTCCGCCAGATAAACTGGGCGAAGATTGTCATTTGCACAAGCGGCGCCCATCTCAAGTACCACCGTTTTCGGATGCTTTGCATGAATGCCAGTATTTGATTTCAATTTGTCAGAAAAGCTCCAAGCCCATCCTCCCCATCCGAATGATGAAGATCACGCTGATCCTAATGTCCAGCTACATCATCTGCTGGCTGCCCTATCACGTCACAGCCGTCGTGTTAATTTTCCAAAAACCCAGCTAAACTTTGAAGTCGTAGAAAACAATTGAAAAATTTTATGTTTTGCTGAAGTAGAAGCTAAACTTCGAAACGTCAAATCAACAAGTGACTTGTTCACTTATGTGGCATTGGCATATTAAATTCAAAAAATTTAGAAAACTAAATTTCGATATAAAAAGATTTGATGAAATGCAGCCCAATTTTCGTGGAAGGAAGCGGCCAGAGGAGCGGTTGGTGGACCTCTTTGGACCTGCTCTTCCCTCTGCTGATGGTGTTGCCATCGGTGATCAATCCCTGGATCTACGGCCTCTTCAGTCCGCCAGTTCTATCGCCCACCAGTCCGCCCAAATCCCGCTCCCCACTGCGCCTGCCCAACTCCAGGAGTCGCAGCTGATTCTCAATATCTCGCGATTGCCTTGCCTGCCTTTCTTGCCACATCAAACATTGTGATCATCTTGTTGTGTTCTATTTTTTGCCTTCATTTTTTGGTGGAAAACAAACCTGGTTTATCAACAAAAATTCAACATTTGGCATGGTGAACGACAGGGGACAGCTTCAAAGAGCAGGCAGAAAGGGTTCAATGACAACTTTGGCCTCTGGGAGAAGCGCAAGCTCTTCATTCCCCTCCACGGCTTCGTCCAATAGGTCGCTCAAGCTCCGCTCGTGCTCCTCCCTGCACCTCTTACCAATCCTCTTTTGCACAAGACGGGTAAACTACCGTCAAAATGACTATAAAAATGAAATTTACAAAAAAAAATTTAAGAAAAATACAAAAATTTCAAAAATGATTTTTAAATTTCACCTGTTATAAAAAATTTGTAAAACTTTATTGATTAAATTAACAAAAATTAACATTTCCAAATTTTTAAAATTGAACCAAAATAATGAACGAAAACTAAAGTGCCTGAGATGACGCGCGAGGCCTTCGCGACCGCAAAAGGCCCTATGGCAGGCTTGGACGGGGCAGGCAAAGGGTCGATGGCCGCGGTGGAAGTTGAGGTGGGTTTCCAGCTTGCACTCCTGGTTAAAAGAGCTGGTGCACCCGGCCTCCGGGCACCGGTACTTCTTCATGCGAGCCGAGTACGCCTTCTCGTGCACCTCAAACATTTTCCTACCTTCCCGCAACTGTCGAACAACTTTTATTTTGGAAAGGCTAACGATTATTTCTTAGAACAAAATTATAGCGAAATTTCGGCTAAGATTTTGGGCGCTGAATCATGGAAAGCTAAGGCGTTTAGCTAGGAGAGTGACCCAGAAACACTTGCAACGTTGGCGAATTTTGCAAACAAAAAATATGCGGGCTATGTAGAAATAAAGCGATAGAATGAATAGGATAGTACCGAGCGGACGTGTTTGCGAAGATTGTCCCGGCTAGTGAAAGTCTTGCCGCAGTTCTCCTTGTTGCACCGAAACGGTCGCTCGCCATCAGCTGCTTTCTCCTCTTTCTGTTCCCCATCACCGGCTGCTTCTATCCCCGGATGACTCTGGAAAGGCTGCTTTGAATGGGTTCATGTAAACTATGAGTACTGGGAGAAATTTAAGTATTTCATCCCTCCAATGACCTGCTTCAAGATTGCAATTTTTAATATAGTCAAATAATAAAAATTTTATTGACAATGCAAAAACTCCCATAAAAACCTTGGAGAGGTGAGCCTGCAGGCGGTTGCGAAGTACGCGCAACTCGCAGCCTGCCACAGGACAGGTCACATCGTCCTTGTGCAGCTCCACATGGCGCCTGGGGCCAAAGGACCGTCTTAAGGAGAGGAAACGAAAATGAGACTGAAATTCGACTGTAGATCGGCCTTGCGCTTGAAAGAGCGATCGCAGAGGGAGCAGTGGAATGCGCGAGGGTGCTCGAGGCCGGTGTGCTTGCGGAGCAGGGAGTAGGTGGGAGCCACAAAGTCACAGTCATCTTCTGGACAGTCGTAGCCGGTGTGCTGGCGCATATGGCTGCGGAACTTGTTCTCCCAGCGAAAGGTCTGAGGAGAAAATTAGGGGAGATGGAGGGATGGGGGAGAAAGGATGGGAACTTTGTTGCAGGCTTGACAGAGCCAGGAGGAGGAGGCCCCGTGGACATTGGTGCGATGGTTGGCCAGCTGTTTGCGCTTGTGGAACTTGCGATCGCAGTCGTCGCATGCGAACTCCTCACGGCGGCCTGCATTTGCTTGAATTATTAAATTTAAATTATTAAATTTCGGATTATTAAAATATTTTTTCAAAATTTATTTCTGCTTATGGAGACAGATGAAGGTGTTGGTTTGTGATATGGTTTGGGGCTAACGTTTCTTCTTAGGCTGGTCGGATTGGGTGCCAGAGTAATCGGAGTCCTGCTGTTCGGCAGCAGCAGTGCTGGCCTTTTCATCCTCATCCTTTTCCTGCAAAGGAACACTTGAAGAGACCATTTAGGAAGGCTCTTCAAACCGAAATGACGAGGGCAGGCTCTGCCTCACTGCTGTTGTCCTCCATTTCCTTGTCCTCCTCCGTGTCCATGGTCTGATGGGCATTGAATAAAATTGTGGAAATTGCGAGTGAAAGATTAGGGAAGAACCTGAGGCTGAGCTGAGGCCCCGGCAGCTGGTGCTAGGGCAGGCAAAGCCTCCATTTTCGGCCTAATTCGTGAGACTTGACAGATCTCTTTGCATCATTGGCATCGTAGGAGGCCAGGAAAGGATGCTAAGGATAGGAACCCCACCGTAAGTTTCCGGCCCATTGACGTCACTTCCCTTTGCGCAGCCTATTTCGCGCAGTTTTCCACAAACGTTTGCCGCCAAGTCTTTGGCTGATAATTTTTGCTTTGTTTTTGAACTGTCAGAAAAATAAAATTGAAAAATAAAAATTTAGCGATCATCGCGAATAGCTCATTCAATTCGAGGGTCGAAATTTAAAAAAAGGGAACATTTCCAGCAGCAGCATGAGTCGCGTGAAGCTGCTGCGAGAGGAGTTGGCTGGGTTTCGAGCCTTCAATCAGGACGTGAAAGGGGAGCTGCACTTTCGCGACTATCTCACAGTCATCGTGGGCCAGAATGGATCTGGCAAAAGCGTACCGCTCCTCTTGTACCTTTCTTTAACCAAATGCAGCCTATCGGGCATTACAGACTCTGGTAGAAGTGCTGCGTTTTGCTGCCACCGGGGACATGCCACCTGGCCAGGGTGCTGCCTTTGTCAACGACCCCAAAGTCACTTCCTGCTTCATCTCCAAAGAAATCCAATTTAATTGAATTATTCATTTTCCGAAGAACCCACTGCCACAATTTTGCCGAAATTCCGAAAATTCTAAACAATTAGGAGCAAATAAGGAGCAAAATTGCTAGAAACAACAAAGATGGATGATTACTTGTTGATTTTCAAATTTTCTTTCGAAATGAAAAATCAACTCCAATCCCACAATTCAAATCTAAAAATCACCTCCAAGGCAAGTTGCAGGACGGGTCTGGAGATGTGCGGGCTCAGGTGAAGCTGGAGTTCCTGGACGTTCGTGGTCGCCATGTCCAGGTGGCACGCGGCCTCATCGCCAAGAGGAAGGCTCACTGCACTTCTCTAGACTCTCAGGATAGAGAAGAAGGAGATTGATGGCTTTCAGACGGCTCGCAACGGGAAGATGACGGTGAGCGTGGCCGGGGAAGGCTCCTTCATCTCCCGCCTAATTGACGGCCACTGGGAGTCCGTCTCCAACAAGATCCAGGACACCAATGCCGAGGTACAGAGAGTGGATAGGGCTAGACGAGAAGGGAAGTAGAGCTGACCTGGAGGTTGCCCATCTGATGGGCGTCTCCAACGCCATCCTCAAGTACGTCATCTTCTGCACCCAGGAGGACTCCCTGTGGCCCATGTGCGAGCCGCGGGCGCTCAAGGACAAGTTTGACCAGATTTTCGACTCCCAAAGGTCTCTTTCTACCCGCCCCAAAATGAGGCCACCATTCGATACCCTATCAATTGAGGTACACAAAGTACGAGAAGTTCCTAAAGGAGCTCACAAAGGAGAAGCTGGCCGAAGTCAAGGAGCTGGAAATCGAGCTGCGCAGCCTGGAGTACAACGTCAGCGATGCAGAGCGGAAGATGGGCGACCTTCGATCGAAAGTCCTCCAATCCTTTCCCTTCCCCCAACTGCCCTAACTCTCCCCTACCAGCAGGAGGGTGAGAAGGAGGCCTGGAGCACAGAGGCGGGGCGTTTGGAACAGCGAATCGGGCCTCTCAAACAGGAGCTGGAGCTACTGGCCGCCAACCTTAGTCGCATCCATGAGCTGCAAGTCCAACATAGTTGACTAATTTTTACATTTTCCATTCAAAAAGTGACCCCGGGTATTTCTGGTGTGGTGGCCGCAGGTATTTGCTCCTTCTGGTATTTGCCGCAGAATGCCCATTTTAAAAGTTGTCTTAAAATGCCTTAACGTAAGCCTAAGCGTTAGCCTAAGCCTAAGCCTAAGCTTTAACCTAAGCGTCACTGTATTTGATGGTGTAAATTTTGGATCTTTGGAAAAGTAGATGATCTGTGGCAAATACCTTGCATGATCCAGGCACTCTGGAGACAGAGGCTCGCAATGGGCGGACGCGACTGCAGGCACTTCAAGCCACCATCCGGGATCCATACCATGTAAGGCATCTCTCTTGGAGTTCCCCTTTTGGATAGAGCTGAGATGAGGCTGGCAGGGGACGCGAGCTGAGCTGAAGGCGGAGTTGGCGGGATTCGATGCCGCTCTGGCAAGCAAGAAGCAGCTGCTGGAAACTGTCTCTCATCCTTTTTTCGGTCTTTTTCGCCCAGAAAAACCATATTCTTTCAGCTGGAAAGGCAGAAGCAGGATGGCAGCATGGCCAAGGCGCAAGCGGAGCGGGAGATCAGCAGCGCTCATCTGCAGATAGGCCAACTCAGTGCTCAGAAGAAGGTTCAGCTTATTTGACAGAGATTTTGAGAAATGAGAAATATTTGAAAACATTGATAGATATTTTTGATCAATATTAGAAAATAATTTGTATACTTTTGAAATAACAGAAAATAGGATATTCTAAATGAATATTACTGCATGCCATGATACTTAAAGTCCATTTACTCATCCATTTTCTGCCTCAAAAATATTGCATCGTTAAACCAGGCTTGGGAAGAGAACTGTGGTCAGCGGAAAACGGCCATCACCCAGGCTGCATCCCAGTTCCGCCTACCTGGTTCAGAGAGGGCAGCGATTGAAGCTGAGTAAACTGAGTGGAGTAACAGGTCGGGAGACTCTGGACGAGAAACAGACATTGGAGCGACTGCTCAAGGCCAGAACGGAAGGCCAGCGGGAGTTGGAGAGTCAGAAGGCAGCATTCCTACATTTGCTTCATTTTCTTCCTAAATATCTCGTAAATTTCAGAGAAGCTGGGAGCTGGAACAAGCCAAGCTGACGAAGGAGCAGAACGAGACTGCTGGAGCTCTACGCGAAGAAGAAGTCTTACTAATATTTTGCCTCTCAGCTTGATTTGATTTATCACCAGTTAACAGTCTTGGATTAACTGGTGATAAATCAAATCAAATGGCCCAAAAAGAGGCTAATTATTTGCAGGTAAAAGAAGAGCTGAGCATGCAAGCGCACAGCAAGGCCCAGGATGAGATGCGGGACATACGCAGCCGTCTGGAGAGAGTGAAGGGGAATCTGGAGAAGTGCCCCTATTATCTCCTCTACTCTGGCCCCTTTCAGTTTTTCCAATCATTTTCCAGACAAGAGCGGGTGTCGAAAGAGCTGGAACGAGTAGAGCAGGAGCTGCGAGAGTCTGAAAGTCAACTGGACGAGTCGGCCGCAGCCCAGCAGATCACCAGCCTCAAGGAGGAGCGCAAGAGCAGGGACGAAAGGGTCAGTCGTATTTCTTGCCACTATTTTTTTTAGATTTTTTAATATTTAAAAAAAATCGCAAAATTACAGGGGGGGGGGGTAGGCCTTTTCCGTACACCTAACTTTAAAAATTTATTTCTCCAGCCCACAATAAGTTAGAGAGTTGAAAATTGGTATGGAAGTAGGTCCAACCCTCCTTGGTTTGCATAAAAATTTGCGGCTCAATTCATCGAGTAGAACTTGAGAAACATTCACTTATGTAAGGTCACTCAAAAATCGATGCAACGCGACAGTGAAATTTTTTTCACCTGATTTTGAGGCTTGATTTCTCGACCCCATCAAAACCGTTTGGGCCCAAAATTTCACACAATTTAGGTCAAAGTGTCCTTAACCTACATATAAATTTTTGTCTTTCTACGTGCTACCTTTGTTGAGAAACAGCCTTTGAAGTGAAACAACCCTTTTCTTTTTTCTATGATTTCATACAATTTTCCAGCTGGACTGGCCCTTAACCATAGGAAAGGGGGAAAAGTGTGGTGTACTCCGATGGCTGTTTCTCACCACAGGGAGCACCTAGAAAGACAAAAATTTATATGTAGGTTAAGGACACTTAGACCTAAATTGTGTGAAATTTTGGGCCCAATCGGTTTTGATGGGGCTGAGAAATCAAGCCTCAAAATCAGGTCAAAAAAAACTTCACTGTCGCGTTGTACCAATTTTTGAGTGACCTTACAAAATTGACTGTTTCTCAGGTTCAGCCCAATGGTTTGAGCCGCAAATTTTTATGTAAATGAAGGAGGGTTGGACCTACTTCCATACCAATTTTCAACTCTCTAACTTATTGTGGGCTGGAGAAATAAATTTTTAAAGTTAGGTGTACGGAAAAGGCCTACCCCCCCCTGTACAAAAACTGGGGGCAAGAAATATGAAGAAAAAAACTTTTTAGCTGGACGAGCTAGGGCGGCAGTACCAGCGCGGCCAGGAATCGGCCAACGAACGCCATGCACTCCGTCTTCTGCAAGAGCGTCAGCGTAGCCTAGCTGCTGACAAAGCAACGCTACCCACCGGCCGTCTCACCCGTCTACTTCCCAGCCTACCTTCAGACTCTGCTCTCGTGTTTACCATCACCCATGCCTCTGTCTCTTTTAGACAGGAACAACGGGATAGGAAGGAAGTCTTCATCCAATGCTTTCATTGCTGGAATATTGAAAATCGATGAAAACTTCCTTCCCCTCCCGCTGTTCCCGTCCAGAAGCGTCAGAGGAATGAATAATCACCAATGCAGAGAGGAGCTGTCCAAAGCGCAGACAACAGCCAGCTCAGAGCGGCGGTCCGCAGAGGCAGAGCAGAGCCGACTCAGCGAGCAGTCCACTAGTCTGGCGCAGGAACGTCTGCCCACCCTCAAGGCCCAGCTTCAGACCAGCCTCAAGGAGGAGAAAACGCTCCAGTCCGACATCAGGTTTTGCCCAGCATTTCCCTCCTCCCCTCTCTATAAAAGATCAAAATTACGGCAGGAAACTGCTGGGCTCAGTCCCAGCCAATGTGGAGGACGTCTCTGGAGAGCTCGAGGACATTCGAGGTCGTCTAGCCGATCTAGAAGCGGCCAAAGGTCGCCTGGCCGGAGAGCAGGGCATCTACCAGCAGTTCGAGAGGGCCCTCAAGGCTGCGGCCGCCTGCCCACTTTGTGAACGGGCCTGCAACGCCCGCGAGAAGGCTGCCCTGGTCAAGAAGGTTCTTCTAGGAGGCTGGGGAAAGAGGAGGAAGGAAAAATTGATAGTTTGAAGCTTGCGATGGAGCTGGCTCGTCTGCCCACGGCGGCCAAGACGGAGGCGGAGATGGGGGAGCTGACGGAACGAAGGGAGCAGTTGGAGACTGCAAGGCCGAAGATGGAGGCTTTGGCGACGCTGAGGGACAAACAGCGGCCTAAGTTGGAGGAGGAGATGGGAGAGGTGGAAAGACAATTGAAGCAGCTTCAAAGAAGCCTCAAAACGGTGCCTAAAAGATCATCAGATGGGATTGTAGAGGGAATGAAAAGAATTTGCAGCAAGAAGCGGTGGTGGCGGCAGCGGCGGCCAAGGATGAGGAGGTGAGCAAGCTTGGTCAAGAATTTGCTGGCTGGGATCGACTTTGTACCGAGCTGCTGGAGTTGGACCAGCAGATTGAAGCCAAACGCAGTGCCATTGGGTACGCCATTTCATCTGCGATCATCATCCACTCTGCAGAATAGTGAGGGAATCGAATTTGAAGTTTTTTGACAAGTTTGGACGTATTTTTGAGCTAACTTAAAAAACAAAGTTAAATTCGAAAATTCAATATTTTAGTTTTGTGAAAATAACTGAACGGTTTTCAAAATAGCTGAAATTTTTGTCAAAGTGCACTCATTTTTAACGAACAGAAACGTGGCAAATAGGCAGATGAAATTCAATAAATTTAATCCAATTAAATGTGGCTTAGTGGTCTAGTGGTATGATTCTCGCTTTGGGAGCTAACCTCAAGCCTGCGAGAGGTCCCGTGTTCGATCCACGGCTGAGCCCATTCTTTTTCCCTTTTTTGCATTTCACATTTTCAGCAACCACACATCTCTTTACTTTTTCAGCTCCGGAGTTCGCTACGACACTGCCGCCCTGGCCGACGAAATGAAGCGGGTCAAAACGGAGCGAGCTGGTCTTGAACACCAACTGGAACAGGCCGAACTTCGCCTTTCCGAACACCGTGGCCACATCAACGCCCTTGGGGAGGATCGAATCCGCCTCACCAACGAGGTACATCCTATCATCTTCTTTTCCAGCCAGGATGATGACAGAGAAGAAGCTGCGCATAGATGCTGGCCTTGCGAGAGGCCCTTCAATCCGCGGACGCCCTGAGCCAGAAGCTGGCCGATCGGGAGGCAGCAGCTGGTCAGTCTGTCAAGGATGCCCAAGCTGCAGCTGGCAGGGCCCAGCCGCTTAGAGCAAAGCTGCAGGACGCCGAGAGGAAACTTCAAGGCGCCAAAGCTGTCTGCTTTCCTTTCTGCGTTTCGATTAGGTGGATTGAGAGGTCTCTGTTTTTGAGGAGGCGGGGGAGAAGGAGAAGCAGCTGTCTGATAGGATGGCCGGTTTGGAGACAGCCTTGGCAGAGCTGCAACGCCTAGACAAGGCCATCACCGCTTTCGAGGTCTCTTATTCCTTGCAATGTTCAGGAGCGGAAAACCAATCAGCTGCAAATCCTGGGCTGAAGTATCGTCCAAGGTCAAAAAATTGGCCACGATCCAGGCAAGTGGAAGCCTGGAAACACTGAACCGCGCTGAGTCAAGCCTGGCTGAGCAGGAAAACGCCAAGCGTCACGCACAGGCCAATCTAGACCTGCTGGAGAGCAAACTTCGAGTTTCCTCTTCCCCCTCAATCACAACCCGCTCACCAATGAAACTACTAACATCCCAAGGCGGCAAGGGACGCAGTGAACGATGCCGAAGGAGCCAAGCGTCGTCTGAGTGATCTAGAAGAGGCGGGGGAGCTGGAGGACGCCCTCTCCGGTCTGGAGGAGAGCCTGCGGATGGTGCAAGGCCAGCTGAGGGAGCTGGGCGGGGGCGGAGGGAACCCATTCGCTGCCAGGGATGAGAAGGAGGCCCAGCTAAGGCAGATGCAGGAGCGCCGATCCAAACTAGCCGGTTTGCCAAACATGTCTTACACAAAGAAGTAATTAGAGATTATTTAAAAAAAGGAGGACATCCAAATTTGAAACCTCGCATAGCTTGACCTTGTATCATTAGCTTATCCTTGCATAAAAAATAGCCACTGCATAAATCGATCAATACTGAACTATTGCCCCGTCCTGAGGCTAACGGCTGAGAATGGACAGGTTTGCTGGAGCAAAACGAGACAGCCATCATAGCGCTGAAGAAAGAGCTGAGCGAGAAGCGATTCGCCGAAGCCAAGAAGCTTTTCGGCGATGCCGTCGGCCAAAGAGTTCTTTGCTCCGTTTAAATTCTGGCAGAGTAAGATAATGACAGCAGGAAAATGCAGGGCGTGAAACAGGGAACGGCGGAGGATCTGCAAAAATACGCCATGGCGGTAAACCTGGGCGTGGTGGAGCATCACAAGAGGAAGATGGCCGACCTCAACGAGACCCTAGAACGCCTTTGGATGGATACATACAGGGGCACTGACATTGCATCCATCATGGTTTATTTTTTCCTCTACTTTAAACTTCTCCCCCATTCACCATCATCAGCATTTGAAGGTGGTGACGGAAAAGGACGGCGAGAGCATCAGCAAGACGGGATCAAGGACCAATTTCAACTACATGGTCATTTTGAGTCCTTTATTTTACTATAATTCAATTTTTTTATTTCATCTTTAAAAATTCATTCTCAGTCCCTTTTTTATTAAAAAAAAATCAAATTAATCATAAATTTTTCATAAATAAATTTTGATTTTTTTTTGATTTTTCAAGTACATAAAATGGAAAGTAGGGATGCAGGTGATGATGCGAGATGGGCGTGGGCGGATGCTGGAGATGCGCCAGCGGTGTTCAGCTGGCCAACGGGTGCTGGCATCCCTGCTCATCCGCATCGCCCTGGCCGAGGTCTTCTCGGACGCATGCGCCTTCCTCGTCCTCGACGAGCCCACCACCAACCTGGACGAAGAGAACGCCAACAATCTCGCCGTCTGCCTTGCCCAACTGCTGGAGGTCTTTACTTTTGTCACTGGTGAGCGTAAAGCACTCTTCTTCAATTGCTCCCCCTCGGGATGTTTCGTTTGGGAATAGGCAATTTGCTAGACATTTGCCTGAACAATCGTCACTAATCAACTACAAATTGATAATTGATATTGGTTGGATCTTATATAAGACATCAATATATTCTCCATGATATTGAAAGGATTTATCTAGTAATCTGGCGGAGCAATGTGAAGTTGTGAGTTTGGGATCAAAAGTTGAGCTTTTGAGGCCAAAGCAATGCACGGCCTCCAGTCCCAGCTCCTTCTAATCACCCACGAGGCGAGCTTTGTGCAGGATCTCATCACCGCCTCTGACAACCTTCGCCCTGGTTCCTTAGCGACCTGGCCTTGACAAAAAGAGCGAACTAAAAGGGGAAAAGCATCTGCAGATGAGTACGTGCGGGTGGCCAAGGACGAGGAAGGCCGCAGTCGAGTGTTTACCGTCCCCACCCTGGATGCCCACTATCGGGTGCCTAGCGGAAAAAAGTGAAACCCATACCCCATATTCTTTTCCTTCCATCCAGTTCATTTGGTCTCCATATCCACACTGCTTCTTTTTTTCTGCTGAGTTTGCGTAAGATCCGGTTACTTGCCTCTTTTTTCAAGGCCATCATCATTGCCTCAGATTTCTCTCCAGTCCATTTTGTGATGCTTCGAAAAGTCCTAGTGTATGTGCCCTGCTCTAAGGAAAGTCCAGGTTCGGCCTTGCGAATAAACTCAGACGCGTCAGTAGTGTTTGCATTCTCCCCACACCCCGCCCACAAACCAGAGACCATTCCTCCCGACCTTCCAATGACAGCACACCCTGCCGGGGGTTCAAAGACCTACGCGGGGAGGCCGCCTAACTTGTTCTTTCCAGCATTCCTAGCCCTCTGTAGTAGGCCACACAGCAGAACCAGGCTCCATTACCGTACATCGGCATTCGCTGTGAGAGCTGGGTGTGTGGCAAAGCTCTCCCGCCCAGATTCTTATCGGACACGCCCCCTCCCTACTGCCCCCCAGACCCCCGAATACACAGAAGGGCTCAGACAGCTCAAGCACAGAGGCCACCTCACTCTACCTGCCTGTCCCAGCAGTGCTGCATTTATACTCCAACCTCCACACAGCCTAGCCATGCGCGAAATCGTCCACGTCCAGGCCGGTCAGTGCGGCAACCAGATCGGGGCTAAGGTAACTTATTTCTGATCGATTTCGAAACACTGCTGATTGCTGATCAATCTTTTCTCTGAAATTTCGGATGAAAATTGTTGGGCAAGGGATTTGCTTTGAGTCATAGAATAGAATTGATAAGCTATGGTAGGCGGATGCACTCAGCTTGAGGAGTTGAGTAAGCGGAAGCAGTGATGACTCATCCCTAATGGAATGCCAAGAAGGGGCTGTGTGTTTGAGTTCTGGGAGGTGATCAGCGACGAGCACGGGATCCAGGCCGACGGCACCGCCACCCCCGAGTCCGACCTACAGCTGGAGCGCATCTCCGTCTACTACAACGAGGCCTATGTTTCCTTCCTTCTCCTCCTCCCCTCAATCCCTCCTCAAACCCCTCCATCCTCAGGGCGGCAAGTACGTGCCCCGCGCTGTGCTGGTGGACCTGGAGCCGGGCACCATGGACGCCATCAAGTCTATGCCCTACGGAGCCCTGTTCAGCCTTCTAGCAACGAGCTATATATAATAATATAAATTATATAAATTATATAAATTATATAAATTAATAATATTTATATACCTATAAATAACAAAAAATATATAATATATATAAGAATAAAATATTAAATATAAAATTAAATATAAAATTAAAATAAATATAATTACATATAAATAATGCACCTCCGTGATCCTAGCCTCTTCATCCTAGCTTCATCCTGACCCCAATCATCCAATTCAGGTTCCGCCCCGACAACTTCGTGTTCGGGCAGAGCGGCGCCGGCAACAACTGGGCCAAGGGCCACTACACGGAGGGCGCGGAGCTGGTGGACAACGTGCTGGACGTCATCCGCAAGGAGGCCGAAGGCTGCGACTGCCTCCAGGGCTTCCAGCTCACCCACTCCATCGGCGGCGGCACCGGCTCCGGCCTGGGCACGCTGCTCATCGCCAAGATCCGCGAGGAGTACCCGGACCGGATCATGAACAGCTTCAGCGTCCTGCCCTCCCCCAAGGTCTCCGAGGTCGTCGTGGAGCCCTACAACGCCACCCTCTCAGTGCACCAGCTCGTGGAGAACACGGATGAGACCTTCTGCATCGACAACGAGGTAATCAGCTCTCAAAAGAAAGTTTTCGAAAAAAATAATATTTATTTTTATGTATTCTTTTATTTTTATTTATTAATTTTTATGTTAAATTATTTAGAAAAAATATTGATAATCTAAATTTTTTTCCTCCTCGAAACAGCATAAAATATTGCAGGCCCTCTACGACATCTGCTTCCGCACCCTGAAGCTGACCAACCCCACCTACGGTGACCTCAACCACCTGGTCTCCATGACCATGTCCGGAGTGACCACCTGTCTCCGCTTCCCTGGACAGCTGAACGCGGACCTCCGCAAGCTGGCCGTCAACATGGTGCCCTTCCCCCGCCTCCACTTCTTCATGCCCGGCTTCGCCCCCCTCACCTCCCGCGGACAGCAGAAGTACCAGGTGAGCTTATTTTTTGCCAGTTTTCTATCTGGATCTCTAACCGATTTGGGACCTAAGAAGCCCTATATTTAATTATATCTGGATCTTCCAGTGCTCAGCATGCATTATATCAATGAGGAATACAAGATTGAGGACCAGATTGAATTAGATTGTGACACTAGATCAGCTGCCCAATGTTTGCGCGAAACTTGAGGCTGATGGGTACTTACTTGGTACAACAACTTACTTGCAAGAACTCAGCCTAAGGCTTCCTCTTTGAAGCTCA
>JASANA010005165.1:0-11914 GCA_030248095.1 Ptycholaimellus sp. GST1_10
TGGGGCAAATTGGACGCTATTAAAATGTCAGCCATCCACTTTTTTAGCACCAGGAATCGGAAAACCAGCATCTACAGGTCTACTAGGATGAAAGGAAGAGAGGCCGGAATTATTCATGAAACTAGGCCTGCTCACAGATGCATAATTCGGGGGGTGGGGGGAAGGTGTGAGAGAAGAATGGAAAAGAGAGCTGGGTGGGATTTAGTTTATTGGAGGCGTACCAGGAGTGGCAAGGGGGGCATCTGGCAGCAGGAGGGCTGTCGTCTGTTTGCCTATACTTGACCCACTTGGCCAGTCCCTAGCCCCAGGACAGTCCCATCGCATCACCTTCTCCATCCAACCGCTGCCAAAAGGCCATTGATCGCCTCCATACTTTTTCCACCCCCGCCACCCTTGGGCGGCATAATCGGTCTGCTGCTGGGACCTAGAGGACTGGTGAGGATGACCTCGCTGTTGGCTGTGCTGGCCTTTGGCCTGGGGGAGGATCACTTCCGCGGCCGGGATTATACACCAAGGTCGCCCCCTCCCCCACTTCCCCTCCCAGAGGCCAGGGGGCAAAAAGGCGGCCTTGCATGAGGGGAGTTGAAGATGAGTTGATGCGCGGCTGTGCGGGGAGAGCATAGGGCGGAGAGGAGCAGAGGCGTAGTAGGGCTTAAATGGAGTGAGATTGGACTAGTTTGGAGGAAGGGAAAGGGGGGGGGCCTTTGTGCTCTGCGCCTCAACTAGAGCGGGCCGGAGGGAGTGAGGGAACAGGTTGGAGCAGGGGGCCCCAAGGTCCCTCTCTGCCGCTCTGCGCCCAGGCCTTGGCAGCGCCTTAAATGTCCTCTTTGGCGCCCTTGGCTGGAGTTGCGGAGGGAATGTGGCCCTGGCAGCTTTCCTGCATCGTTTTTTCTGATTCATTGGCGCTGGGAAAATTGACTTTGAAGAAGACATCACAAAGGTTCAGTCACAAAAGACCATCATCACAATGTCATTCTGTCAAATAAAAAGCAATGATCAAGTGTAGGCTGGTAAAGCACCGATTGATTTGAGCGAGGAATCCTTTAAAAAGACATTTTTGACTTCCCAATATTTTGTGCACAAGTGCGAACGATTAAAAAGTTGCAGACCGCAAAAAAAGAATGACAAACACATTTATATTTAATAATAACTATGTTAAAAGGCGGTAATAATCTTATTAATTTTCGTTCCGCATTGAAATAATTTTCTGAAATAACGATCCGAAATAACATTTTAGAAAATCGGGCTGACTCCTAGAACCCCCCCCCCCCCCAATCAAGGGCAAAAATCAAAAATTATCCAACATCGAATTCATACACAATCTATAATTACACACCCGATATCACGATGATGAGTTTATATAAATTGAACTTCCAACCGAGTTAGAACCATAATCGAAAATTAGCAATTACCAGAACCAACTGATGAGCCATTCTGGTAACCCTAGTCTTGGTTGATTGGCGAAACTAGGGACAGGCAATTTACTTGCCAAGCTTGATACTACCTGAATCTACTTTGGAACTGTGACCGATGCACATCGATCCTTCGCTTAACAGTGAAAATGAACAACAAATTCACTATCAACATACATAATTACCAAAAAAAGAAGAAGCCCCAAGAAACTTGATTCGATTGATATACATTGTGGTTCAAAATATTTTCTCTCCATATTTATGCTGTAGCAAAATTTAAAAATTCAAATTTATTATTTTCTATTTTTCAAATAAACTAGGCCGCGCATTCATAGGCGATAGCAAAGAATACATCCACAATCACTCAAACAGCTTTTGATTACACCCCCCCCAAGGGGTTACACCCCCCCCCCCCCCCCCCCCCAAGAAGTACACCCCCCCCCCCCCAAGAATTACACCCACCCCCCAAGAATTACACCCCCCCAAAGGGTATTTATTGAAAAAATTTTTATTAGCTCAAAATGCTTCTCTGTACATATCTCGAAATTTAAACTCAAGGAATTTTCTTCTAAACAACTAAATACCTACTTTTTTGAAACATAGTTAGTCTATACCATGTTCGTCATGCTACTAGTTAGTCTATACCGCTATATAGGGCGTAGCCAACACAAAAACTAAAAGGCTCGTCCTTTCACTGTGGCAGTACCTACTAGTTAGTCCATGTAGTAGGTACTGCCACAGTATGGACCATGGCTCCTAAGCAACTAGTAGGTACTGCCACAGTATTCGCGCATTTTGACTAAGCCTAAGGGGTTGCCGTAAACAGTATCCTAGTACTAGTCCTCATAGTAGGCAGACTAACTAGTAGCATGACGAACACGGTATAGACTAACTAGGTATAGACTCAGTAAAAAAGTAGGTATTTAATCATCTACATGAAAATTCCGTGAGTTTAAACTTCGAGATATGTAAAGAGAAGTATGTTAAGGCAATAAAAAAATTTTCAATATATATGCCTTGGGGGGGGGTGTAAATCTTGGGGGGAGGTGTAATTCTTGGGGGGGGTGTAAGTTTGGGGAGGGGGGTGTAAGTCTTGGGGGGGGGTTCTAGGAGACAGCCGAAAATCGAAGCAATGGCTTCTAATATCTGTTATCCTCGCATATAGCTAAGAGCAAATCGCAACAGTAATTGTGACAAAAGAATCGAAAACGAAAGCAATTTGCAGAACGGGTACTGGAAAGGTTAGCAGCGCGCGGCGATGAACGGGTGAAAAGACAGCTGCCTACCGAAATCAACATCCAGGTAGTGATCTTTCCCCACCTCCCTCCCTCACTCCACCAGCAGTAGCACACTCTTCTACACTTGATACAATCGAATGCCTCCACCTTTCCTTCTTTCCACCACCTGAAGCTATCCTTTCAACTTCGCACACCATCCACAGCCGCCCTTCGGACCCAAGCCTCCGCCCATTGGACCCAGGCCACCGCCTCCCAACCAGCGCCCGCCCCATGCCGAGCTGCACCACTGGGACGGGGAGGAGGTGACCCTCTATCGCAAACGCCGCCAGCACACCATCCAGGAGCTCTCCTTTGTGGTTCTTCTGCCTCTTTGCGCACTTCCCACTCTAACACCTCGCCTGCCACTCATCTAAATTGGGCTGCATGCATTACCAGGCAGGGAGTCAGCCTCACATTCACTGCTCGTTGCTTGTATCTCCTTTTTAACCGCTCTCGCATAGACTGCTCACTTATGTGGCTTGGCTGTCCTCTAGGCCAGGCGGCGTCGGCAGATCGTGGACGTGGTCAGCATCCCGCCAGTATGCCCTTTTTCCTCCTTCACGCCTCCACTCACTGCACCAGTGCATGCCTCCCTTCATCCCCCTGGGCCAATCGCCATAAGCGATGAGTGAGTGAGTGAAAAGGTGTGCAGGTGACAGCCCCACTCTTCTCCTCCCGCCTCTTCGACTACGGCCCCTCGGAGGGGGACGCGGAGGTGCCCGGCGGCACCGTGGACATCGGGAAACGGCTCGACTTGGCCGTCCCCCTCCGCTTCTTCGGCGCCAACCACCGCGTCGTCTACATCCTCAGCAACGGCGCCATCGGCTTCCATGCCGACTCACGCGGCTACACCGTTTTACCCTCATTACTTGGCCAAGTTTCTGGACTGATGAAGAATGGGGGCTGCAGACGGAGATCTTCCCCGACGGCCCGCCCTTGATAGCGCCCTTCTGGAACCGGAACAACATGCGGAAGGGCGGCCAGGTCTACTACCGCACGCTGCAGGAGGGCGAGCGGGTGCTGGAGCGGGGCCAGTCGGAGATCCGCTACCAGTACGACAAGAACGTCAAGGCCAAGTAGGGCTGGGGCCCTTTTAGCTGAAGAGAGGGAGGAGTGGGTGCATCTTGAGGGCGGGGCTGCTGGTGACCTGGGTGGGCATGCAGCCGCTGGGGCCGGAAAAGCTGCCGGAGGAGAACACGAACACCTTCCAGGCCCTCATCATGCAGACGGACAACGGCACCTACGCCAACTTCATCTACAAGAACATCGGCTGGACCCAGGGCGCTAGGGTTGGCCCTCTGCAGTCCTTGAGAGACCCAGGAAAAGATGCCATCTTCTTCTCTCAGGCGGGCTTCAACAAGGGGGAGGAGGGCTCCTTCTACGAGCTGCCGACCTCGGGGACGGGGAACATTATGTACCTGGAGGAGTACGGGAACACCGGCATCCCCGGCGAGTGGATCTTCCAAATCGACATGCCCCAGCAGATTGTCCGCTGCAAGATGGGCACCAAGGTTCCCCCTCCCCCCTTCCCTTCTCAGTCCCCCCAAGCATCTGATTGACTGCAGGGCGATACCTGCGACCAGACGTGCGGGGCGAGCGAGTGGGGCTACGACTGCGAAGGCTGCTGCCACTGCGGGGAGGGCGGCAAGTGCGACGTGACGAGTGGTGCTTGCCAGGGCGGCGGGGGGCAGTGTGCAGAGTGCTGGACCGGCTTCCCCCTATGCCAGGTGATGCCTTTACACCCTCAAATGGTGGATGGATGAGGAAGGAGAGGAGACTGAAGGGGCGGGAAAGCAGTTGCCGGGTGGCAACGCAGACGTGCGCTGCCAACGCCATCTCCTTCACGGACTACGATAGGTGCGGGGAGCCGCTGGTTCGCTGTCAGTGTTTGGCCGGCTATACTGGAGATGGACACGCTGACTGCCAAGGTCTCTCTCTTCTAACTTCTTTTTGCTCTTGCTCCATGGTTTAACGTTTCAAGAAATGTACTACAAGCCAGAATACGGTTAGCCTGTTCCGTATCCGTAGAAAAACGTATGAGCTATTGCTCATGAATCATTTCTCCCAAGCCTTCCCCCTTTCTTTCAGCCAAACTTTTCTTCCTCCCCGCTGCCACATCTTCCCCTTCTTTAGTTGAGGCAGTGAATGAATTGGTTGAAGAGGAATGAGAATTTCAGACGTAGACGAGTGCGCCGCGGAAGTAGGTCCATGCCACGCTGACGCCGTGTGCGTGAACACTCCAGGCCGCTTCTACTGCGAGTGCAAGCCCGGCTTCTCCGGTGACGGCATCCAAAGCTGCTCAGGTTTGCCCCCAAACACACCTCCTTCTCAAACCCCCTCCCCATCAACCAGCGCCAGCAGCCATCAGTTTCACTCCAGCTGGACAGTCTATGAAAGGGGTGGGGTGGATTTGGAGGTGGTGCCCCTCGGAGGGTGGATGAGGGGCGCCAGACTGGCGTTATCCACCCGCCTTCCAATCCCAGCTTTCCCAATCCTGTCCAGCCTCCCTTCAGACCGCGTGGTAGGAGGAAGCTCTAAATAGAGATAACTGAGCACTCCAAAAGCTTTCCTTTACGCACTGCTTGCAAACTGTCCATCCAACCTTGCGCACTAATGCTTGCCAGTGCTAGCCTCTATCCCTGGTCAACTACAAAAGGGATGCCACCCACTGGGCACATTCATTGGGCGCATATTCATCCAGCATAACCCCATTCATTCATCCTTTGTCCATAATAAAGATTATGTTTGCTCATTGGCATGGTAGCAAATGCATCAGTAGCTGACGACCAATATCATCTATATTTATAGCCTCCTTCCTGTACGAGTTCCTGGATCACCAGCATCTACCTCAGCGACGGGATTCCAAGGTGGTCTGGGACCTGCAGTACGAGTTCCGCATCTTTGGACACCCCAGAGGCCAACTGCTCATCTCAGATCAGGTTCTTTCTTCCCTCACAAACTTCATGTTCTTCGATGACTGAAAATATACTTTCTTCCTCTCTCTCAGTCTCAACTGATCCATTCAATGTCTTGAGGGTCTGCTGGCAGTGTCAGACCTGCCACGGCGAATCCGCAGCCCGCTGGAGGACGGCGTGGTGGGCTTCGCGCCCTTCTACTCACCCGTAGACCTCTCCCTTGGCGGCAACGTCTTTGTGGACGAGGCTTCCGGTTCCCTCCTCCTCCTTCAACCCCTCCCACCTTCCACCCCTGTCTGTCCTGCAGACGAGGTTCAGCCGGAGGTGGTGCAGCGGGGAACAGCAGCCGTACGCGAACTCTTCGGTGAGACAGCTTTCATCGCCCAGACCGTCTTCATCGCCACCTATCACAATGTCACCAACGCCCAGGGACAGGTGGAATGCCTCTTTCTTTCCCATCCTCCTCAATCCTCCATTAGCTCCGCATTTCAGCTGCGGAACACGTTCCAAATGCTGCTGATCGGCGGGGTGCTGCCGGGCGGGCGGGCGGCCACCTACCTCAGCTACCTCTACAAAGAGCTGGCCTGGGCCGACGCTGCCGAGGCCTCCGTGCTGCCCGAGGACCCCTCCGGCGCCATCGTCCTACCAGGATCCTCCACCCCCGGCATCCTCCAGCTCGCCCAGCTTTCCAACATCCAGCGCCCCGGTTCATCTCCATATCTTTGTCTCAGCTTAGAGATCATCTAAAGAGGCGGCCTATAGGCCAGTGGATGTGGCGTGTGGATGAGCCACTGGTGCAGCCTTGCCCAGCCGCAGACCTCCAGCCGCCCTACTGCGATACTCGTCAGCAGCCGCGACCCCCGCCGCCTCCCCAGCCTGCGCCGCAGCCCCAGCCCTCTGGTTCCTATCCACCATCGCCCGGCAATCACACACCCTCTCTTTTTGGGCCACCCCAGCAAAGATCACAAATCTCATTTCCAGCTTGCCCCTTCTCCTCAGCTTGCCCTCCCTCTCTTTTTCTGTCGGGCACAGCGCCACACACTTTTGCCCCTGCCACTCCCATCACACAACCCCACACCCAGGGCACATTGCAGCGCCGGTGGTGGAGGAGCCCCTGGAAGCCTTCCAGCCGCGCACCATCCGCCCCGTCCTGGAGCAGCGCGCGGAGGACGGCTCCCGCGTCACCGTCACCTTCCCGCCCTTCATCACCGTCATCCCCCAGCTATTCACCCCGCCCCCTCAGCCCGGCCTCCCTCCACCGCCCCAGCGCCGACCCCCAGCCGCCCCCTCGCACTCGCGTCAGCCCTCCGCCCGGCCTCAGCCGAGCCGGAGAGGCCGAGACCCAGGAATACGACTATCCCTCTCCCTCTTCCCAATCCATCACCCGCCCTCCTCCCCGCACCCAGCCCCGCCAACCTCTCACCGACCGACCACCCGGCTTCCCACCGCCCCTACGCCCCACCCAACGCCCTCTATACCCTCAGCCTGAGGCAGCAAGACCTGACGGTCGCCTGCCAGTTGGACCCCCGCCACAGCCCACGGTGGTGCTGGGGGATAGGGTGCAGCAGCCCCCGCCCCCGCCCGAGCTCTCCTCCACCGCCACCCCCTTCCTCACCCCGCGCACCCAGCAGCCACCCGCCATCCACTTCACGCGCATCAACCAGCCACCGCCAGACCAGGACCTGCAGCACATCACGCCTGCTCTGCCCGGTTCACACCCTCCCTCACCCTTCGCCTTTGCCCAACACTCTCTTCTCCTCCGCCTCTCCACACCCAATGCCGCCCCACCAGCTTGGCATCCGAAATTCTTTGGGCGAAATAAGGGACAGCCTTTCTGTAACAAATGCGCAATATTGAGTTGTTTCCAGAGTACGAAGAGGGGGGCGGGGATGGCGAAGGCTTTCCACCCATTCAGGTGTTCACGACCCCCCGTCGTCGAGTGCCAGTTCCCACGCGTCCCCCGCCCAACATCATCACCCGCACCACCAGCCGCCGCCCGCCCATCATCCAGACGCGCCGCCCCAGCAGCTCCGACCCCGGCAACTCCCTGGGCAACCGCCGCGGCGATGCCCCCGCCGCCCCCAGCGACCTCAACAGCCCCTCCAAACTGGCCATCATCATCCCCACCGCCATCGTCGGCGTCTGGCTCCTCCTCCTCCTCATCATCGGCCTCGTCGTCTGCTGCAGGAGACGGTTCGTTTTTTGGAGGTTTTCTGGCTGGGAAGTGTCTAAGTGAATGTGAGCTCCAGAAGAAGCAGAAAGCGCCTGCGCTCCAAGTACGACCCCTCCTACCACTTCCGGCAGGCAGCCGCCGTGGGGGCCTACCCTAGTGGGCGGGAGCCTCCCGGACCCTCCGCCACCGCCGCCGCTGCTGCCCCTCAGGGACGCAAGCACAAGGATCGCACTAGGTGCCTTACCCTTTCACCTCCACCCTTTGCCAAAGCCGTATTTGCAGCTATCCGCACGCCAGTTACGAAGATCACCTAGAGAAGGCGGCTCGCCTTTCCGAGATGTCGCAGTACGGCAGTCAGCAGGTTTTATAATCCTTCCTTTCTCCAACCCCCACCCATTGCTTGGCCTGAGGAATAGAAGCCTGCCCGCCCCTCCTGTCCCTCTTCTGGAATGCAGGCACCCCCTCCACACATGCTTGTACTGGCCCTTTAGGCGCCTTCCTTTGCCTAGCCCCTCCCGCCCCCATAGAGAGAGGAGTGAGGATGAGAGAGGGCGAATTGGCCAGTGTGTGCTGCTTGTTGTCAGGAGCCGCTGCGCGAGCGCCTGTCCCGCTACTGATCCCTCTCCTCTCCCGTCCTTCCTCTCTCCCTCTCTGGTCCGTCCATTGCCCCCTTTTGCCTTAACCTTCCTCTTCCGGGTCCTTCTAACCTTTCTCTGCTTGAGCGGTTCCTTCAGTTCCCGCATCTGCTCGTGTGCCTCCTCCGTTCCTTGGCTCTGCCTGTCTGTGCCTAGGAGTGATGGTGTGTAGGCGGGCTTCGGTTGGGGCTGGTGTGAGGGTGTTGAGGTGTAGAGGGTATTGTAGAGCGTCAACGGCGGTCGTCTCTATGGCTCCTACTGGAACATGGCCGATGCTGCCGGCGGTGCTGCAGCCAATCCACGACGCCATAGTGCCTCCTACAGCTACTACAATCAGGTTCCCAGCCCATCCGCATCGTCTTTTATGTTTGGGCCGGCTAACGTAACAGTGGCCTGTGGCTTTATTGGGCCTGCGGTTGTGAGGTAAAGGCGGCTGTGAGTAGATCAGCAAAATTTCAAACTGTTTTGCTGAAGCTAAATGATTCAAAACTATTTTCATTCGGAAATATATGCATAAATAGTTTTTTTAGCGAAACCGTTTAGAAAGGGCCTATTTGATGCTGATCTGCTAACGACCTGAAATTAGGCGTGACTCACAGCCTGGCCTGGCTTTAGTTGACAGCTAGAGTAACGCTGAACTTCTTCCGGGAGCGCTTAGTGATTGAGCAGTGGTTGAGTTTTCGATCGGTTCATGTGGCCCATAGTTTCAGCGGAGCTTTCATCGTCGATAGCGGGAGGCGAGAAAGGTGCGTCTTTCTCTGCTTTCCAGCCTAACCTCTCTCGCTCTCTCTCGTTAGCTTGCTCAGGGCTTGCGGTCTCCTAGCGGCACAGCTTTTCATTTCCCACCCTTCCCACACACACCGCCTTCCTTCTTTCCATCCTTTACTCCACAGCCTAGGGAGCTCTAAGCCGGTCTGCAGGGGAGAAAGAAAGATTGCAGGGCTACTACGACTCCTGTCCAGACTTCCCGCACTACCCCTACCGACGCTACTGAGGAGACTCTCTCTGGGACTCTTCCACCGCCTTCCCCTTGCTCATTCCAAGGCCTTCCTTTCTGCCCGGCCCCACGCGGAGGCCAGGCCTCATGGTGCCTCCCCAAATTCTCTCTCCCTCTTGCCTCTCTGTGCCATTGCTGAACACGAAATGCGCCCTCCCATGTGCTCGCCTTGCTATCAGTCCCTAGCTTGTACAGATTTCTCTCTCTGGGCCTCTAGTCCTCCTAATGTTCTACAGAGCCAGCGATTCTGCCTTCTACTCTAGGGCGGCCCATTGTGCAAAAATTTCACTGCCCCATCAAGTGCTGATTGTTCGATAAATCACCATGGTCCTAGTTTACAGAATGAAAGTCAGCCGAAACGCATTCAATCTTACAAAAATGATGCTAAAAAGCTATCTCCTATTTCGCGGTCGACTGGACTTGCGACTTGCGACAGTCTTCCTTTTCTCCTGCAGCTGGAGGAAGTTGTCGATGACCTCGCAAGGATCCTCCTCCTCCTCACTCCCGCTGCTTCCCTTCTGATTCAGAGCAAAACTAGATGAATAAAATCAATCAAAAAGAGGCAGAGCAAAACATTGGCATTGCTGTGATTGTGTTTGTGTCGGTGCTTGCGAGCGGAGGGCGGGGTAGGCGAGTCGGGGGGTGTGGGGATACGGCGGGGGCGCTCCTTTTTGCGTCGCCGCTCCTTCAGCGACAGATCGGCCAGACTGCACAGCTCGCAGTTTGGACTCCCGCATCTGCAACTGCCAGGATGCTTCAGGCCATTCATCCATAACAGCCAAGAAGTTGACCTGCCCTTGGGAGGGGAGCCGGAGGAGCTGTGACGACGCTGACGACTCGGCGGGGTGTGGGTCTGCGTGGCATCAGAAGGCTTGGCGGAGGCCTGCTGGCGACGTCGCCCCTTGCGCGGCTTCCGGACCTCAATACGTAAGGTGCACCTGCCCAAGTATACTCCCATCTCCCAGGAGGCCAGAGGGCTACAGGGAGGGCAAGGAAGTCTTCTCTATGGCATCTTTCCCCTCCAGGTATGCTAGGAGGATGGGAAGAGGAACACGATAGGGGCGCCCGTCGTCCTCGTCGTCGTCGTCGCTGAAGTCCGAGAGGCGGCGGCTGGAGGCCGCGGAGGTGCTGCGGATAGCGGCGGCCGAGGTCTTCCTGCTCTGCGCCGAGCGAGGCAGGCTGTGCTCTCCAGCTGTGCCTGAACCAAGGCCCCTCATCCCACGGCCTAGGCTCACTGCTGCTACAATCCAGCAGAGTCCCATTTCTTGCCCATTGATTGGACTGGAGGAGGATAGTTGGGCCTAATTGATGGGTCTCATAAAATAGTGCAGGCCACAGAAATGAATATCAGCCACTGGTCGGCAAGGCAGCCAGTAGCTATGCTCCCTAGCCTCCCTTTTCTTTTCTGGCTAGCAACAAGCAGGAGTTAACCGTAAAGCACGGCTTGTCACAAATTTCGAAGCCAGCCATTGGGTAATGTGGAAGGCTGACCTTGGCTGGGCATGGGCGGTGGGACGGAGGCGGCGGAGGGAGGGCGGTAGGTGAGGATGGGCGAGGCTCTGACGGCGGAGCGTCCGCGAAGGTCGTCCTGCGTCTGGCGCAGCTGCCCTGCTGGGCCCTTGTCGCTGCGCCGTCGTTTGGAGGACATCTGGACTAAAGGGGGCAACTTGAGAGAATGGGGCGCGAGGAATGGGGCGAGAGGGATGGGGGGGGGGTCGGATAGAAGAGCAGGAGGCTGGCATCAGATGGGGCGAGCGGTAGCTAGGTCCGTTGCTGGGCGGCCTCCAATCGAATGATTGCCCCAGCCCACATTTTTTCCACACTTTTCCACTCAGCTTATAAAAGGTTGGCGAATCGCGAGTGAAACAGATATAATTGATGCCAGTTGAAGAAAAAAGGAAACACCAGAGGCAAAGCAGCAAATGATACCCTAACGCTAAAGCTTTTTTTCAATACTGAGGTTCTGGGGTAAAAATAAATACAGTTACATACCCCTCTTTTCGACCCAGGTGTATGTTTTGAGGGTCATTGCTAGATCTTAAATTTGATAAGGCGGCTGCTCGTCACAGAAGACTCCAATCGCTCTAATTCTTTCACCATTGGAAAGAGCAGCATCGAATTGACTATAGTTTATCTTTTGAGTTTTGCATAAAACGTTTGATTTTAGGGTGAAAAACGCAAAAAACCATATGTCTGAACTCCTTCTCCTTCTTCTTCTCCTTCTTCTCCTTCTTCTTCTCCGCATCTATTCAATGGACAATAGTAGGCATTCATTTCTCCCCCCCCGCCCTCGCTCCTTTCGGCTCCCTTGGCCTCATATATTTCTTTAATCATAGCTCTTTAGTGACACCAAGGAGCCATGTGCAGCAGTGGTGTAGTGGTATAAGCGATTGAACAGCTAATTGAAACCGGATAGGTAGGAAACCCAGCTTAGTCATTCTCTTTGAATTTTGTGTATTTAAAGCTGATAAATGGTGCAATCGGTAGGCCAAAAATCGCCCTAAG